>JAVTVY010037547.1:0-17358 GCA_036873755.1 Hanleya hanleyi
TGCTTTCTTAAGAACTGACAGAAATTCATCAATGTGTATCCAGAGGATAAAGTCATTGGCGATCCTTGTCCGTTTCAGTGACTCGTTATGAAAACAGATATACTGAAACTCTCAATAACAAAGTTTATTTTAACATTTAAGGCAGAGGAAACATATAGTACCAAAGCGATGTCAATAAATGGCATGCTATTTTAATGTCGAAACAAGATAATTCATATATTTGCAATGTCTGCCTGTAATATTAGCATTACGGAACAAACTAATAGGGATGACGAAATCAACGTTGGAGAATACCCGCATAAGCAGTCACGTGGGAATCGAGGCTATTTTACCAAATATAGAGAGGCTGGTGAGCCTTGTTGCGAGTACACGTGGTTTTTGACTTTGAACAGAAAATTTCGCGCTATGGCAGGAATAACTGACATAGACAAAGATCAGAAAGCTGATGAAGATGCCCAAGAAGGTGTAGAAAGTGACAGTGCCGAAAATTCCAAGGGACAAATGCAAATAAAAGGGCATGGTAGGTGATAAGATTTTTGGACGTAGATTTTGTGAAGGGGAGGGTTGTGAGGGGGACCTTTGCAATGTCCAGTTCGACTTCTGTTGGACTCAAAAACTAGAATATCAGGAGGTGATTTGAAGGAATATTTGGGTAGAAAGGCATATCGATGTTGACATCTCATTTAACCGGTATTTATTAGAATAGATACAATTGGGGTAAAAATCATGCCCGTCAGGACATTGCTGCATAGTTTTGTTGGCCAGGTTCATTTTGAACCGCGGACAGCAGTTCTGATCGATAAACGGAGGCCGATTTTTTGGCAATCGTCGAGTTTCCTTCGCAGAATTTCAGTTTTGAGTGCCGTTTCCAGTGCTCATACATGTAACCTAACTTATTTGTTAGTGATGTATGTATGTTCATTGAAGTATGAAGAACAAAGTCCAAACTTGTTCACTAAACCGCCAACTATAATGTTTCAAGGACGAAGGGTCATTTGATCAATTGACTTGACAAGCTGAGAACAAAAAGTAGGACAAAGTACGGCTATTAACCATTTATTTGCCTTATCTCTACCTTGACTGAATGAACCTAGCAGACGACAGAATAAGCTTCAGGTACCGTACAGGGGCCAAGGGCTGGTGCAATCTCCCTGTGATATTGCTAATTCTGTATTGGGTGCACTGAGACCAGTTGAGTGCATGAAGCCAGGCAATGTACACAATCTTCATTCACAATACATACTATTGGGGTCATTTTACTATTATACATGTAAAACTTCATCATGGTCGTAGAGCACTGCTGTAATGACCTAGTTAAGCACACCTGTGGGGAACTTTTAAACGGGTTAATATACATCATATACATTTAAGGCTATTTTTCTTTCCTCAGTGAATTATGTACACCAGGTATCCAAACAAAACAGCAAATGTTTTAGCACTTGGCAGCTCTGGATGCCCAGCCAGTCTGTTTATAAACCGTTATTCATGTTGAGTTTCAAGTTCTAGGAGATTCAATTTTTGTCGGCATGCATTGACTATACTGTTGGGATCATTAACATGTTTTGCTTTTCTGCTGTTCTAAACTGGATAACACGGATATGATCACAGTGATCTTTGTGGAAGTTGACAGGTGTGTTGCTGGTTAGTGTCAACAGAAACTGAAGCTTATTGATTTGGATCCAAGGTTTAACTCTTTGCTATTTGCTGATAGTCTCGTTTGTCAGCCTTGTATGTTCGGATAATTGCATGCGAGAGGATTTTGTTATAGACAGTGTTTTTTTGAAGCAATATATTTGCATGTAGCTTGATTGAAACCCCGCTAAATATATATATTTTCAGAAAGCCCATACTTTAATTAATCTGTCCTTCAAAATATCTGCCCATTTGTGTCTAAAACAAAACCAGACCAGGCGGGAAAATAAAATAAACAAAAAAAAAATCTCTGATTTCGGCAACATTACGTGAGTGTATGTCCCAGCCAAGTGATAGTTTCCATAAAACATCTGTTCACGATTCGCCCAATTCAACCGGACGATCGTGCTAAAATACCAGTGCATCGTCCGTGTGGGTTTTAATCCGACATATAAATCCGAGAAACCCTTTATTTCCATTGTAAATCCAACAGTCGGCTCGCTTAAGTTTCAACGGAGCCATATTCTATGGCGAGAAATTCACTCGGCACTGAAGACCGACACACTGACAGACAGCCGGCCAATCGCTGCCATTGTCTTACACGATGACCGCATTCTCAACTAATCAGCTTCGCGATACTAACAGAGCTCGGGCGAGGTCAATTTGGCCTCGGTAGCGAAGAATGATGACATCTCTATCGAATCAAATCCTTCGTTATCGTTTTTTGTTTGTTATGTCACTCATCATAGGTCGAAAGAGCCGGAAATGACCTTTAAAATGAGACCAATGGTCAATGGAAAATGTGCCACAGGGTGGGGATGTGTTTGTGGCAGAAAATTGTCAAGTTTAATCCCCACCTTCAACGGGGGTGAGGGGCTGGGGGATCCAATTGACAAGTGCATAATTGGCAAGACAGGGGTTAATTAATTAATCAATTACTGAGTGTATCAAAGACCTCCCTGATCTAAAGTTTTCTTGCGAGTCTTATGTTTCTCATGCATATGACTTGTCTTACCGATGTAAAACTCGGCCCAGTCTTGTGAAGTCATTCGGGACGTGGTGTGTATGAAACCACATCACTGGATCGACAAAGTTTCCGAAGAAGTAATGACTGGCTGTTGATTGTGGCTAAGCACTGATTTGCAGCCGGACGCGTTCTCATAACTGTATGCTTGAATGGCAATGCAGGGTGTGAAATAGGAAATCAAATTCTAGTTGCCCATGGGCAAGTACGGGCAACCAACATATCCAAATGCATTGCAATTCAAGAAGAATTTGGTTGCCCAATGGAAATTTTGGTTGCCCCGGGCCCGGCAACCGGGCAAAGGGCTATTTCGCACCCTACAATGGCAGCAGAGAAACCCAATGGACCAAGACAATGTGAGAACTATTTCAGCACAGGTGTGAGGTGAAACATCAGCTCAGGCTCATCTGTGACGTTGTGGATCAATCCAGAGTTTGATCAACCCAGAGACACCGGTTCAAAAGGAAATAAAAATAAAATTAAAGAAAAAAAATGTTCGAGAATACTTCATTAATAAAAACAAATTATATTTCATATTAAAGGTGAACTGCATTTAAGCTTTTAATTTTATCTAAAATGTTGCTTATATACATGTACATGATCTTGTCTTTTGTGACATAACTTTTATATATATGTTTGGGGCAAATATATTTTGCAAAATTGTACTGATAACAATATTTAAGTTACCCTGTTATAAATCCACATTGAAAACTTGCATCGCTCGTCTCTCTTGGTTATAGCGGTCTCCTTCATTCAAGTTTTATTTAAATGTGACGTCGTGCTACGTCGGATGAATGAGTGAGGACCACTATAACGTCATGACGTTCCAAAAAACAACGGGAGGCAAGTTCTGGCTCTCGTTTTCTGGTGGTATAAGTTTTGACTTCTCATATACCCAAAATAAAACAATAACCCACAGAACTATTATCACACATATTTGTAACAACTATAGAAGTTCTTGTTTTATGACATTTTAACAGAACATTGGAAAGCTTTTCAGTTCACCTTTGAGCCTCCTGAATATAATTTTACTGTTCCCAAGACACAATGCATGTGCTACTGTTCGCTGCTTTTAAAACTGATTTGTGAAGGACAAACAGCTGTGATCATTAGTCTGGAACATCCATACAGTAGGTTTGTTTATTTGGCATCAGCTGTTTGTCCATGAACTATTGGTTTGAGAATACTGCAATTTAAATAGATCGCCTCAATTACACCCACACCATATGCACCTAATAGGTCATGCATATCCTACTTTACCTATGTCCCATTGTAGATCTGCACCTTCTGTAGCTCTGCATTTGCCCAACATTGAAGGCATGTGATTCCATAGAATTCTGTAGACTTTGATGAAGCTTTGCAACCCCAGTCTGTCCTAGCTGATGTCATATGTTGTGACGAATGGAGATTGTCACATTTGTAAGGCCATTGTCAATTGATTCAGATTGGTTGTTTAGCATGACCAGCCCTCATCTATATTTTGAGGGCAGATAATTAAAATGGATTCATGAGGGATTTACATTTTTGGGGTAAAACTTATTCATTTCCTTTATATTTGTATACAAGTGGTTTGCAATTTAATAATTAAAAATAAATAATCATAGCATTTAGCATGTGTATTTAAAAAATCCAACTCCTGTTAAATAACCAATCAAGTGACAATGGCCTAATGCAGTAATGGGGAGTAAATAATGCAGTTACGGTAATTCCTCTAATAAATCGATCACCGGAAGTGAAATTTGAGGTATTAAAAATGAGTGGTGATCGATTTATTGCCACTGAGTGAAAGCAGTGATTCGCAAAAGACGGGGGAAATGAATCTTGGATCATCGAAGTGCCCAGTTTCACATAACACCACTTGTGACAACCATGTCCGGGACGGTACAGGTGATTCGTTTCAAATTTTACTTACATAGGGTGTGATTCAATACAATCCAGCTAATTGTAGTTTTAATGCTCCAGCATCAGCAGAATACCCTGTTATCAACACGATCTAGTTCAAACGGTTGGTGGTCACATCCCAAGTGCTTGCTTGTGAACTTGCTCTAAGGGAAGGGAGACTACTCTAGTCAATAAATGATTCTGATTCCGATTCTCCCTTACAAATTGACTGAAAATCGGGGGTGATTGAATTATAACAACTTCCGGTCGTATTTTTCTCCAAAAATTGGGGGGGGGGGGGGAGATAATTTTCCAATAGGGTAATCGATTTATTAGAGGAACTACCATAGCTAAATTTAGATGACCATAGTTAATGTTCTTTATGTCTGCACAGGGAGAATATACATCCTTATTTGTGAATGCATCCTGTTTCAAATATATATGTAAACTGATTCCTTCAAGTGGATCACTGGGTGGATGGGGGGGGGTGGTGTCGTTGGGTGAGACGGACTCCCTCGCAGCGCTCAAACGTGTTTATTTTCTTTTGTTGGACAGCACAGTACTGGGCTCTTCAATAAGTAAGCATAGGGAATGACCCCTCTCAAGAAATCCTGGTGTAGTGATGCCCATGTTTGTCATCCCTTCCAAATTAAACTGGCGTAAACTTCACGAAACTATAAGCTTATTCAGCAAAAATGTCATTACTGCTACATGTACAACATGAGTCTGGGCTTTCATTTTTGCTATGTTTGTCGGTGAATCAATGAGATATTAACTCCTCCCTTCTTGTCCCTGGCTGTGAAACGTGTGGTTTTAAATTCCAAATGGATTATTGATGATCTAAGTCTTGTCACTAACTTGTATAATCTGAATGTCCTGACAAGCCCCTTAAATTATTCCTTAATTCCCAGTTCCCTCTTTCTCAGACGATCTACTGGAGAGCTGTTAATATACATAATAATTTGATAGATAATAATATATTCAGGTCTGTATCTCCTGTAAGCTCAAGATTTCTCTCGAATGACGGGCCTCCATCCACGGGAATAAACTATATACTCTCCAGCATTCTTCACGATCCAGGGCATGACTGGTACAACTGAGCTGGTATTACGTAAGCTCATTGTACTATGGACACAGATATTACCTGTAGATAATGATTTACATGGAGTGTCACTGACTGTGTGTTTGGGTAAGGTCCTGAATAATTCCATCACGTTTAGATGGCCTTTCAACTGAATTAAATAAAAACTTACACTGAAGGAGACTATCTTTACTTTTAGCCAACAATTTGTGGGGCAGCTCCAGTCTTTCGTTTTTGAAAATAGCTGGAGTGCTGTTAATCACACTCCTAAAGTTTGAAAAATGATTTTAAGGAGTGTGATATCACACTCCTCCAGGTTACAACTTAGGGAGGCTTACAATTGGCGAGTGCTATTGTTCACACTCCTGAGCTAATTTTCAGGAGTGATGGAGTGTGATCACACTCGCACTCCTCAAAAACGAATGACTGCAGCTCAATATGCCTTCCCAAAGGTACAAGAATTATCATCAGTGACAGCTTGATGGTCCTTGTTTGGAATAGTGAGATAATTTTATACATATTTACCATATTTACACCGGTTATCAATGGTTAAAAATCTGTTGTATGCTGTAGATACAGGCTGGAGAGAAAGATTACAATTTAAACTAGGACAGTCACATGTCAATGCACCTGTCAGGCGGCCATTGTACATGTATGTCTTTCCTTCTCAATTTCTGCAGCTCATTTTCTTCTAAATTAACCCTTTCACCGATTAAACCCGGTGTACGGGGATAACGAGAGTGCCACCCGTACGACCATCCCCGGTTGATCGGGTTAGCTTTAAACCTGTTGGCCATCACGATGGGTACAGCACTTTTATTTTTTTGCATTCGTTTTAACGGAAACCTATCAAACACTGTATACTTCTGGAAAGCCGAAACCCTGATCAATTTGATTCTCAAAATTGTTTGCTTGTTTGAAAAATAAATAAAACAAATTTAGATGTTGAACGAAAAAAATCGGAATGAAAAATGCATTTTTCCCCACATACCGTGTGACGGGCATCTCGGCAGCGAGCCGCAAAAATGGAAAAAATCATCGAAAACCTCATCCTAACTCCTGTATTTGTTATGTTACATGACTGGTAAAGCGTGGTGAATATTCCCCAGACGACTGAAACTGCCAACGACGACCGGCAAAGTTTATTTCCATATTTTTACGAGTCTTGATCCGCAAAGTTTGTCGAACACATTTCAAAATGTCGGCAGCAAGCTGTGTTATTGAGCCGACGAGCCAATCGGTATGCGTAATTTTGCCCACATGACCTCTAGCAGCCAACAGATTTGAGACGAGCGTAGACAGTGGCTGGAAGGATGGAATGACATCATTTTATAATCCAATCGTATCCTCCGTTTTATTTTGCCATCCATTCAAGGTTATTTCCTGTGTAGAAAGGTGAAAGGTCGCTCTTTCCAATGAGAGGTCAAACATGAAAATTGGCCGAGTAAAACTCGAGAAAAACGCTGTCAAATGCGGTCGAAAAAAGACGATTTCTCCGTTGGATTTTGATGTTTTTGAGTCGAGAAAGCCGGGGAAAGCGCATTCTCTCGCAGTAAAACCTAATTTTGTATGCTATTTTATTTATTTTGCTATAAAACTAGAGCAAATAACACTGGAGTGTGTCTTGTGGAGACAGGTTTCTTATGTTTTTCTGCAAATCTCGGACGCAAACGCAATTTCTAGCATTCCAAAGACAACATATACAAATTTTAACAGTTCTCAGGGAATTGATCGTCAGCAGGTCACTTTTGTCAGGGGAAATAATCGGTGAAAGGGTTAATGGCACGAGTAGGCCCTACATGTATACCCAATCAGGAAGTATATACATTACTTAATATACATGTACAGAGTTACTATTTCAGCTGTAGATCAAATCTTATTCAGCCATACAAAATTTAGCATGAAATGCACCTTTAAGAAAACGATCTTTTCCACATCCTACCTTGAATTAAATAGCTGCCAAAGCTTCATAAAAATATTCAAAATGGATTTCAAGCATTTTTATGAACAACAAAATATTAATGAACCCAAAAAGCTAGAAGATGTAATTTTCTCGACCCTCTTCAAACAGAATATACAGTTGTCTGAAGCAAATTTTACTTGCCTGGGGCAAGAAAAATCACATGATTGATAATTTTGAGCCCTGAATATTGCCTGCAATTTTTCGGGGCAAGAAAATCAAATCCTAAATGACTGTTAATTTTGAGCTCTGAATATTGCTGCAATATTTTGTGGGAAACTAAAACCCGACGCACACGAAAGCTATCAGCTGAGCTAACGGCCTCAATTGCCTGTCAGCTCAGGGGCTAGCTCTCGTGTGGTTTCAGTGCACACGGTGAGCAAAAGGTTCACGAAATTGATTTCAGTTCCCGCATAACGTCTTCAAGTCCATTTTGAAGAGTCGTGCATATGAATGGAGTGAAAATAACATGCGATTCATTGGCCGGTCCAGTAAAACTGGCTTGCGTTCGCCACACACGCTGAGGATTTGGCCTCACCAAAAACTGCCCGCACATGAGAGCTAGCCCCTGAGCTGACAGGCAATTGAGGTCGTCGGCTCAGCTGATAGCTCTCGTGTGCGCCAGGCTTAATCCTGGTAATGTTACATGCAATCTGATTGAAACTCAGACTTAATAAACCGCTCCTCTGTCGGACATGTAGCTAATTAAGATCTGGGATAGTCCCTATCTGTCGCGCATGTCAGACTGGCATGACTGGCGACCAATCACAGTCCAACTTCAACAGGCGAAGTTGGTGCCTATATTCAGTGGCGGCGAAGTTCAAGGGCGAGATCGAAAAAATATGGTGTGCCATGAATTTGACGTGCCCGCATTAAAGCAGGAGGAACTGCAGATGCTTTCTTGCATGCTACGTAAAAGACACTGTATAGCCATTATTCCTACCGGCTACGGGAAATCTTTATGTTGCCGAGTGTACGGACATGACGGACCAGGCGCAGAGAAAACCCAGGTGGCTGACGAAGTTCTTGCTCTCAACTCCAGTCCATGAGCGATAAAAAAGATTATTATTTGCTCTCTTCAATGACAGACCAGGTGAAAAGATCAAGGGATATTTTTTGCACTGCTGGATATATAGGTACGGTTATTTTGTTTCATAAAATCAGTTCATAACTGCATCGCAACAACAACGTTAATATTACTGACAAATTGTTAAAAAAATCTTCACTGTGAAACCAACCGGACAAGTCCAGTTTCACCCACAGGAGAGGAACTGCACTAGGGGAAGTAACTCATCCCGCATATTTACAGTGAAAGCAGAAGAAAGAATTATCTCCCCACTCTCTGGCTCCTTTGGGCGAAAATGCACTTTCCCGGTTGTCGGCATGATCGTGTTTTCAACAGCCAGTTGCTCCGACGATATAACCTTGGGAGATTTTGTAAATAATTTCTAATGCCAGGGAAATATTTTTGATGACAAATAATTGCACAGAAAGAGTTTGGAATATATGGTGAGTTTCGACAGCTATATAAATGTGTTATATTAAATGATAAATCCAGGAAAACCTCGCCATAGCATAATGTAAGACAGACAGTAGATAAGCAGACACGCTATACTACGAGGAATCTCATTGGGCGACTATTTGACCCGGAAACTATTTGATTCGGAGTTCATCTGACGGATTTGTTATAGGGACTGTCCCAGATCTTAATTAGCGACATAGAGGAGCGGTTATGAAGTCTGAGTTTTAATCAGATTGTGTTACCATGGTACATGCAGGCCTTAAAATTTGGGGAGAACGATCGTTCAGTTTGCCTAGCGGTTACCCAAAATGAAAGACGCATAACCGATTATTCGTTTGCCTAAATTATGGCCGAAACTCTGTGTCACAATGACATAATTTTAATAAATTCCTGTTGTAACCTGAAAATCCTTTACAATCGAAGCATGGGCTGTACTTACCGTACTTACCAGAGTTTCGATGTTAACTTCACACACAAGAGCCCCAGTCGAGGGAAGATAATTGAACGCGAAACCTAAGTGCGTTTTGATACACTCTCTGATACTAGATAATATACAGCCCAGGTGTACATATCGCTCTGTGGGATTATATGAACAGGGTAAAAGTCTCTCAACTTCCTCTTATCTGACTGCACGTTGTGTCCTGGTTATGGGGCCCTAACCAAGACGCAATACCATAAGTGTGCGGCCCCAAACCTGCGTGATGCCGAGAGCCGAAAAACGAAAGTGAATGGCAGAGAAACTTTACGTTCTACTGTTTTAAAATTAAAACGTGTATATGGGAAATTAATTTGAGAAATATTTCAGAAATAGAGGTCACAATTGCAGTGATAGAAGTCTGCCAGTCACACAAAATTGACTCTTTACGCAACATGTGGTAATGACGAAAATTGGTCACCGAGCAATGAGTTTTATACGCCCGCCCAAAAGGCGGACGTATTATGTGATGGCGGTTTCCGTCCGTCTGTCCGGTTCTCGTGTCCGGTCTATATCTGGAACAGTTTCCTATCCACAGCTCCAATTTTTGGTGAGTGGATACCCTACGGGGAGATGATGTGTCGCATACCAAAATGAAGGTCGAGGTCACAGGTCAAAGGTCACTGGCCTAAAAAACAGGAAATCACTGAAATCTTCGTGTCCGGTCTATCTGTGAACGTTTTTCTATCCGCAGTTGCAATTTTTTGTGAGTGGATACGCCAGGTGAAGACGATGTGTCGCGTACCAAAATTGAGGTCGAGGTCAGAGGCCAAAGGTCACTGTTGCCAAAAATCAGGAAATCATTGATCATTGACAGTTTTCTATCTACAGTTCTAGTTTTTGGTGAGTGGATGCCCTAGGGGGGGAACGATGTGTTGCATATTAAATGTAGGTCAAGGTCCGAGGTCAGTGTGATAGAAAAATCAGGAAATCGTTAAAAATTTCTAATTTTTTGTGAGTGGATTCAATAGGCGGAAATGAAGTGATGCATACAAAAAATTAGGTCAAGGTCAAAGGTCACTGACCCCAAAATTAGGAAATTATTAAAAATAACATTGTCAGTAGATACATTTGAGGGACACAATGTCACATACCAAAATGAAGGTCAAGGTCAAAGGTCAAGGTCACTGTGACCCCAAAATTGTGAAATTGTTAAAAATCATGATTTTTTGTGTCCATTGAGAAATTGAGGGGAGACCGTTTGTCATGTACCAAAATTTAGGCCAAGGTCAAAGGTCCCTGTGACCCCAAAATCAGGAAATCATTAAAAATCATGATTTTTTGTGTGCATTGATAGATTGAGGGAAGATGATGTGTTGTGTACCAAAATTGAGGTCAAGGTCAAAGGTCAAGGTCACTGTGACCCCAAAATCAAGAAATCATTAAAAGTCACATTTTCATATGCCTGACGAGGTCGTGTAATGCGATGTTGCGTTCTGTCCATTCATCCATTAACTGTACTGAAAATCTATACATACCACAATGCAGAACTGAGTACGGTAATTTTCCTAATAATTCGCGATGCAGTGATGAAACTCGCAACCTTAAAAAATTGACTACTTTCGAATTATTTGTCGCGCTAATTCCAGAAAAACGCTTGTGTTCGAATTATCTGTTATGCTGATTTTCACGGAAGATCCAAAATGGCGGACCGCTTCACCGTGATCGTTGTGATCTATTGATAACCGTGTATTATGTTTGATATCTCTATCATAGTTCATTTAAAAGACCCTGGGCCATCCTTAAAAATATGTCAGTTGGGCGTAACCCACCCGCCCCATTGAAAAGCTACCGACCCAAAAGTTTTTATCAGCCATCTGTCACCGTAAATGTTTTTTTTTTTCTTCAACTTCAAGCAGTCCCTGTGTAGTTATTATTATCATTAAATTGCGTAGGTCGTGAATTTGTCTGCCAGAGTTGCAAGTTTCAAGAATGAAATACAAAGAAAATATAGTCTACGAAACGAAAGAAAAATCTGCCCTCACGTTGTTGTTGAAAAGCGATATGGGTGTTGAAAACTTTTGTGCCTTACTTCCCTATTTTGAAAGTGAACTATTCCAGTTCGATTCGTCGGACCCTTGTGGGATTACAACACCGGGCCAATGGAAGTTTCCATTACCACAATAGGGATGATAGACTGACAGTATTGCAACACGTGCCTGCAGTCAGTCGACGATATTTCTCAGGTCAATCTGTACCGTGATGCCGACGAGATCAGGGTGCATATTTTATGTTCGCCGCTCCATGAAGTTGATTCCTCGTTGATTACAAACTGGATTATCATGTTGTTGGAAACACTGAAATACTCAACTACTCCCTTGCTGCAGTCAAAATGTATGAGACATATCATGCAGATCAGAAGAAATGAAATAATGGCTCCCTCGACATACATGTAGGAGTTGTGCACAAACTAACTATTATGCCGAAGCCCTGACAGGGACAAGCAGAGGGAAAGATTTATATCTTTGTCCTTCCATATCATCTGTTTATTAAAGAAAATGAGACATTAAAAATATCATTCAAATTGCCCTTAAATAATTTCTATTGATCAAGTAGGTGACTCAAAATTAGTTCAATCTTGAACGTGGCTGGACTGGGCTCGCTCGACTGGAGTAAGCCCAGTTGAGCGACGTTCAAGATTGAACTAGCTCAAAATGGCCAGTTGACGGGCATTTTCGCCTCCAACCTCCTGCTAATGAGAACCCGGTTAGTGACTTCTGATCATAGTTCTATGATATGGAGAATTCGCAACAAGAAAAACTGAACTTTTGTATTTTATTTCTGTGTCAACGCGTATCGCTAGTCACGATTTAGTTGTACAGAAATTATTCTGAGTAACAAATTATTCTTAGTAACATATTCACTTGACTTTCAGCGGCACGAACCCATGACGAAAACGGGAGTGTTCGAATTTATTGTTTCACGGGTATATTGAAAATGCTCCAGTTTTCGTTTTATTAGGATGGAAAAAATCACGACAGGGGAAAAATCGGCCGTTTTCGAATTAAATTTGGAAGGTGAATTATTAGGGAAATTACCGTACTTCAAGAGAAGCTTAAGCTATTGAGGAGCAGTACTCTGGAATAGTCTTCCACAGGATATATACGCAAAGCGGAGTCTGTAAATTCTTTCAAGAAACATGTACATAATTTTGTAAATAGCAGAGCCTAACGTGCTAGCTTACTGTGCCACAAAATGCCTGTTTTACTGTTTTGTATCCGTAGTTCTTTCGTTACAAATATATAGAAATATGTGTGTGCTTGTGTGAGTGCATGTGAGTTATATGTTTGATAATATATCACTTCTGTGTTTATCCAAAGGGCCTCAAGGGAGAACAGTCTTCTGACTGATTGTTGTAACCCTCGAAAAATAAAGAATTTATTATATTATTATTATTAACATTTGTTGTCCATGTGATAGCTCTAGTTTCAAGGTATGGATTGGTACCAAACTTTGAGTATACCTTACTCGCATGGCAAAGTGGAGCCATACATATGAGATGAATTTGTCAAAGGTGTAGGTCGCAGTCCCCCAAAACTGAATCGAGCTGTGTTGGAATATTGTTGGAATATTCGAAGTTCTTTCCCCTGCATTTATATGGTATTGTCCTGTGGAGTTGTCTCCCATGTTTGAAACGCTTCATTTAGTTAAACTGTCATGACTGTTGTGAAATAAAAACCATACATTTACTAATTTAATGGGTAGAGGAGTCTTTTATGAACTTCACACCTGTTTATTAACTCAGGAACAAAGGTTTACTTCATCACTTTCTTCTTCCTTCATGAAAAATTCTCTCATCTGAAAGGAATCCATTTGCAGGAAAACTACTATTTTCTTGTGTTTGACTATTGTCGATTTCAGTGTGGGATATATGAGCTCTCAGCTCTTGCTTCAAGGTCAACTAGTTACCAAGAGTTAAGCTCATTTTAGTTTATCATTCAATATAAGATGTGATATATGTTACATTCTCATAAGCAAAAAATTGTAGACCTTTCTCTGGATTGCTAGATCAATTGGAATCAAGGCTATTAAACAACCTTGAAATTTGAACCGATGTAATTCCAGATATACGGGCGTATATTGAAGCCCCTTGGGCTCTTGTTTTTTTTGCCAGCGGCAAGGGCACTGGAAGCCAACGGCAACGAATGAATATCGGACGCTGAGAGGGGCTAGATTATGGGAACAAGATTATTATTACATACAAAATCAAAATGTCGGTGTATATAGCAACAGCAAGTTTTATTGAATGAACTCCAGTCAAAAACCAATGCCTAGCCACAACAAAACTCATTTGGCATAACCTATCTGCATAACCTATTTGGATAACCTATAGGTTATGCAGTTCAGAAGTGGGGGAACAAACTATGGGTTACCTAGGGTCAATTTCACATAACCTATTTTCAGGTTAACTAAACTTTTCAAATTTTAGGGCCTGTACATCTTGACTTAAGTATTCAGTTCTGCAAATATAATTAACCATGTAGTTTGCATGTACCTTCACATATCCCATCTTCATTTTATCAAGAGAATTTCTACGTTTCAACTTCGAACTTCCCTTGATATATCTGGCCGCCTTCATTGTTCAAAGATCTTATAAATAGACCCGAGACGTCACTGACCTCGAAAACATTTGAAATCCGAACTGGGTCGCACAAGAGCGTTATTGATCGGCTGACCTATGAATTGGGCTACATGTAATACAAAGACCATTGTCACTAATTAGTTGTTTAGCATGACCAGCCCTCATCTATATTTTGAGGGCAAATAATTAAAATAGATGAGGGATTTACATTTTCATGAGTAAAATTTATTTATTTTCATTTTTGTATACAATTTGTTTGCAATTTAATAATTAATAATAAATAATTATACCATCTAGCATGTGTATTTAAAAAATCAATGTCATGCTAAACAACCAATTAAGTGACAATGGCCAAACGTACACCATATTACGAGGAAGGACGCCGCAGATAGAGGATGATGTCACTTTACTCACAATCGAGTTGTACGTTCTGATTGGTTCGTCTCTGGTTCGGAGGTGAAATCAACACTGAAGGGGTCAGATAAATCAAGGCAGGTTCGAAGTGGAAACTTAGAAATTGGCTGGATAAAATGAAGATGATATATACATGTACCTTCACATTGACACTTCACACAGTAGATTAACTAAAAAATACAATTTTTTCCCCCATATTTCATTAAAATCTGTTGATAATTGATGAAAATCACCAATACCTAATTTGGGACCACGATGACGTTGATCTGCCAATGTTATAACATGTAGGCTTGACATCATGATGTCTAAAAATAACCCACAAATCTCCCATCTAATTTTTGTTTTCGCGATTTATTGAGAACTACTACAAGGGTTTTATTGATACTTTGGAATAATATTAGTACTTTTTAGTAAATCCACTGTGTGAAGTTTCAATGTCATCCGCTAAATTGTCTCCGAAATATCGCTGAAAACATATCGGATATATTATCTGGGACAGACAGTGGTTAATGTTTGCATGAATTAAGTTCTATTGTCTCACTTTACTTCCAACTCTTAAAACAAGACTATCGGGTTGCTATGTATATATATCTACTGATTTGAGCTTGTTGATGAGTTGACCATATTGTTTTGAAACAAATGGGTTATCTGCTGCATGAAATGGGTCAATTTTTGATGGTACCTTCTAAATGCCTCTTCTCATGACCCCCTGCGTTATTATTTCCAGGCTGATAATTGCACATTGTTTCTAATTATTGGGCAGATGGTATGAATAAAATCATTTCTTTCATAAAGGGCCAAAACTGATCAGTAAAACATGAGAGACAACTCTTCCTCATTCGCTTTTGTCTGCAGAAGACTTGTGTGTACAACACTTCAGCTAACACAAAATGTTTTGGTAAGACGACCAGGGATTCACCTTTTAGGACAAGTTATTGGTCCTAAAAAAAAATTAGAGAAATTCAATTTGAGTTGCTATAGTCGGATACCCTCGTCATACAGTCCTACAGAAAGAAAGCTTCGAGAACCGGGTGCCCGACTTGAATGACATGTGCACAGATGGCTTCGCAGACGAAACTAATTGATGAATAAATGCAATAAAATCACCACATTCGACTGTAATATGCGGCGAGTTCCATATATAATTTTATTGGCTATATATGTCTGGTAACTTGTTTGATGTTTGAAGCGAGTTTACGAAGAAGCGTGGATAAACACGATAACAAAAGCAGAACATTCTATGGTTTAGTCGTCAGAGATGTCCACCACAATAAAACTTTAAAGTGAGTAATTTTTGTCGCAAAAATATTGCTTGCCCACTCGGGCAGCTGACATAAACCGTTTACGATGTGCTTGTCAGCACCAATTTTTACTTGCCCCGGGCACTGTAATGGTCTTATTTTCATTATTTATCTAAGAAGTAACTGATTATTTCGTGTGTACAGCAGGTGGAAACACTAATTCTTCCAAGTCACATCTTGCTTTTTGACTAAATCCATGCGGGCCTTCATTTTAGCCTGATTTGAGCCCACTGCGCATCTTTTTTGTGCGGCATGTTTATTTACAGTTTTGCAGACTCCGGTTTCGCGGTTTCCCGCAAAAATGCCTGGATTAGTCCCTGGACCACCATTTTAGAGAAACTCATTTTCACAGAGCTAAGCAATCCGCCATTTTATGGAAAGTCGCATGTTCCATCATATCTAGTTTGGATGCATGCCCTCTGAAATTACTTAGTTGAGAGGTTGAGAAGGGTTCCAGTTGAAGGACATTTCTACATCAAGAATACATTTTGAAAGGTGATGTATCAGTCTCTACTGGGAAGTTAATACTTATAACTGACTGCTTGAAGTTTATAACTGATAACTCAAAACTTAAAAACTGGAAGTGAATGGTCAGGATTGAGAATTAGTTCGAAAACGACGGTAAACAACAACAACACATGTAGAATACTACAGAACAATGCCTTTTGACGATCTTAATATTCATTTTTATTTTTCATGAGTGGATTCGTTTATTGAACAAATTGTTCTGCCTCGATACAGTCTAGAACTTTTCTTGATTTTTTTCAAATCTGTGAATAAAGTTAATAAAGCTATTAAAGGCTGATCTAAAACAAACTTCCCCCGGGCACTGTAATGGTCTTATTTTCATTATTTATCTAAGAAGTAACTGATTATTTCGTGTGTACAGCAGGTGGAACACTAATTCTTCCAAGTCACATCTTGCTTCTTGACTAAATCCATGCGGGCCTTCATTTTAGCCTGATTTGAGCCCACTAGCTGCGCATCGGTTTTGTGCGGCATGTTTATTTACAGTTTTGCAGACTCGGGTTTAGCGGTGTCCCGCAAAAATGCCTGGATTAGTCCCTGGACCACCATTTTAGAGAAACTCCTTTTCAACCAAGATGAAAAACTCAAAACTCGGGGGGACCAATAATCCGAAACTATGGACTACTCCCCAAGGGATAACGGGGTAATTCAGCTCAGTGTGTTCGAGTATTCACAAACTCCAATTAGATGAATTGTATTTTATCAAACCCTGGCCAATTGAATAGAATTTCAGAAAACTCAATTTTTCGCTGACACAGTTTTCAAAACTGCCGGTGTTGGAAAGTGGACCCTTGCTGATACATTTGCTGAATACCCCACTTTCGGGAATTTCGGGGATTGATTTATTTTGGGAATTACCGTAACGGTCCTAAACAAAATGACTTCTATGAATCCCTGCTGCCAAAACTGTATAGGCGCTTTCTTTCAACAAAATTGAGAGAGTGACAGTGACTGTGCT
>JAVTVY010037548.1:0-171156 GCA_036873755.1 Hanleya hanleyi
GGCTGCATACTCAGCGTGTTAAATATTCTAGTGTCTTTAATTTCCCAATTGCATATAACCAACCCATTTTGTTACCAGTTAGCAAATATATTTCAGCAGTATGTAATTGGCACGTTGACCTACTTTCGTGAAGAGTGGGTGTTTGTTCTATGAGCAATCAGTCATATTTTCTACTGATTTGAGGGGAACTCCTTGGAAAAGAATTTTCATGTACAGGGATTTTGTAATGGTTGCATTTACAGTCTCATTCCTTTCTCCCATCTGTGTTGACATTTGCCCATAACTATACTGTATACATCATGCAAACCAGTCTGTAGTCTGGTTTATATACATGTACCCATTCAAGCACTATGTATATTGAAGTAGTACTCTGGTACTGAGTAAATGCTAGTTGCAAGGTCACATTCTTGCTGGCCTAGTTTGGTTTTGATAGCTTCCCCCTCTGTACATAAGCCACAGGTCCCATTAGGATTCAATACAGCCTGAAGCACCCTGTTCATCTTAATTCTGCCATAGCACAGACAGTTTAATAATTAGGCCTCAGGCTGCAGCTCCCATGCAGCCTGGTCAGTTTAAGGTCACTCTGTCTGATAGCCTAAATCTTCAGGACTGCTGTCAGTGCTGTATTGACCTGCTCCTGGTCAGGACAGCTGTCTTCTATGTTTTACATGTAGTATACATGTATAGTCAGCTTGCTAAGGTGAACAGCCAGCCAGCAGAAAACCACAAATAAACTGACCAACTCTGCTGTCATGTCTGATCAGGGACTGTATAATAAAGGGGACTGGTGATCGGCTTAAGATCAAAGGTTCAAAGGTGTGAATCGCTCGGATGTTCCTTGCGGATCACGTGACCTCGAGCGAGAGACTCGAGAGAAAATTTCTCCAGATTGACGCCATTTTTTTGTTGTTGAATATACTTGCAATTCTTAGATTATTTTGAGGCTCACAGATATAGTTCGTGTCTTATGCTTGAAACAGGGTAAATAACATATTTATATACTTATTTCTGTCAATTTTATGCCGATATTTTTAATATATCGTGAGAAATGTTTGAGCGGGAAATTGTTGAGAGTTGCAGGATACATTTTAACCTC
This sequence comes from Hanleya hanleyi, assembly GCA_036873755.1. Lineage (NCBI taxonomy): Eukaryota > Metazoa > Mollusca > Polyplacophora > Lepidopleurida > Hanleyidae > Hanleya > Hanleya hanleyi. The sequence continues at coordinate 1,097 of JAVTVY010037548.1, forward strand.
ATATTATTATTTGCCTACATTCAGTATACATGAATACTGAATGTTGTCCTAATAGGCACAAGGTGCTTGAACAAAAATATACGTGTACCAACATATAAATAGTTTTAAAGATGTAATCAGCCTCAAATTCAATGCAATTTGTAAACTCTTTCCCGTCTGTTTTTCAGCAGCGAAGTTTGCTAAAGCGTCATAGGTATTATATTTGATGATAATGGGATTGCCATATACAACGAATGCAAGAATATCTTGTCAGAGAAATCTGAAAATCTGCCCGCTTCGACAGGTTTTCTGTTTCGCCATTGAATATGTGCTGTACGTGGAGAGGAAAATGATGTCACTTGCATGATGTGCGAGTGATGTAGCGATGCTCACGAATCTGAATGCTGTACAGCTGCAGCCATGGCATAACATCATGGCTCGTGCCTAAGGTTCGGTAGAGTGCAGAATGCACCACACTCAACACGTGTCAACCCTTGTTGACACAGCTGTCGAAAACTAAACGACATGCCATGCCGTTTATTTTCAAAGACAAATTCCTTCTATTTTCTCGTGTATGGTGAAAACAAGTTTTGTTGTTTATGGTCAAATGGGTTTTATTTTGTACCTGTTGTAACATATGTCACTTTTGTGTATGAGTTTGGGAGAGATCGATATTCCGGCCTAGATTTGAGGCTGATTACATGTTCCTGCACACTTCACATGAAAACCCTCAGAGAAGATGTGTAATTAACAAGTTTATAATTTTTTCTACTTAAAATGACATCAAATTGGAGTTTTTAACACAAAAATCGACCATAGATGTCCACGTCCCCTGCCAGCAGCACCAGTTATGGTGGATTCCGTCCACCATAACAGGTGCTGCTGCTGGGGAGGACGTTGACCTCTATGGTCGATTTTTTTTGGTCGATAACAGGGTACGAATTATGGCCTTGGGTGTAATTCGCACCCTGGCGCGAAATATACCCAAGGCCATGCACAAGCCAATGGCTTTGTATGCCCTCCCTGTTTGTCTTGGTGCCCCTTTGCAAATTCTAGGTAATTAGATGCCAGCAAGGCCAAAGTGGCCTTGAAATGGCTGCCCTTAACATTTTATAATTCGTACCCTGCGATAATATTCCATGGGGTCAAGACACTCTGCAAATTTGAAGTGGATCGGTTCAATTAGGAAAGAAACACAGTTGAGGAAATAATAAAAGGTGTAGGCCACCTGTAATTAGGGTATGTCCGGACAAGATCAAACTGCTGAATTCCAAGAAGGCTGGCAGTCTGACATCTTGAAGTACACAGGTAACTAAAAAGCATGCCTACCGTCCTCTCCCTGATGTCAAGACACTCTCCAAATTTGAAGTTGATTGGTTCAATAGTTCTTCAATTTTTGGTCAAACAAGAAATGTGTAAAGATCTGACAATGCTAAATGGCTGATGGCAGCCATCTTGGATTACCCAGGCAACCGAAAAGCAATACCGACTGTCCTCTCACCGATGTCGAGACAATCTGCTAGTTTGAAGACGATCGATTCAATGGTTCTCAAGTTATTGATCGTACAAAAAATGTGTAAAGATCCGACAACACAAGATGGCTGATGACGACCATCTTGGATTACAAAGGTAGCTGAAAAGTAATCCCAACCGTCCTCTCACCGATGTCAAGAAACTCTGCAAGTCTGAACACAATAGGTTCAATAGTTCTCGAGTTATTGGTCGGACAAGAAATGTGTAAAGATACAAAGTTCCAAGATGGCTGTTTGTGGCCATCTTGGATTACGCAGGTAACTGAAAAGCAATCCCAACCGTCCTCTCACCGAGGTCAAGACACTCTGCAAGTTTGAAGTCGATCGGTTCAATGGTTCTCGAGTTATTGATCGGACAAGAAATGTGTAACAGAATAACGGAATTACGGAATAACGGCCGTAACCGCCCAAATATGGTAGCATTTCAACTTCACGTAAAAAATTTCCTTTTACTGTAAATGTTATGTACATCGAGTGACCACTCATCGAGGTGGTTGAGTAGGCACGGTTTCTGTTGCTTCAATGCATTTTGCTGAGAAGCAACAGGAACTTGATAATGTGATGTCTAGCACTGTAATATCACTTGTCCTTATTGCACCATCTAATATCCTGTCTGCGTCTTGTGTGCTGTCTTGTGTGTGTCTGGTTCCATGCTGCTTCAAAGATTTTTTCTTTGAAGTAGCTGGAATGCAACTTGGCTGGGTGGTGCTTGGTTCATCACGACATAGCTGAAATATTGTTGAAAGCAATGTTAAATTCTCTTTACTCACTCACTCGATGTCTCTCAGTCATCGTACAACACGGGCATTATTAAAGGTGAACTGAAAAGCTTTCCAATGTTCTGTTAAAATGTCATAAAACAAGAACTTCTATAGTTGTTACAAATATGTGTGGTAATAGTTTTGTGGGTTATTGTTTTATTTTGGGTATATGAGAAGTCAAAACTTATATCACCAGAAGACGAGAGCCAGAACGTCATCGCTTGCCTCCCGTTGTTTTTGGAACGTCATGACGTTATAGTGGTCCTCGTTCATTCATCCCACGTAGCATGACGTCACATTTAAATAAAACTTGAATGAAGGAGACCACTATAACGTCGTAACGTTCTACAAACCAAGAGAGACAAGCGATGCAAGTTTTCAAGACGGATTTATAACAGGATAACTTAAATATTGTTATTGGTACAATTTTGCAAAATATGTTTGCCCCAAAAACGTATAAAAGTTATGTCACATAAGACAAGATGTATATAAGCAACATTTTAGATAAAATTAAAAGCTTTGCAGTTCACCTTTAACAATGTTTAAATTTTATGGCAAATTATACAATAAACATCTATAAAGTTTTATTTATTGGAAACTGAGGAATTCATACCATCTTTGCGAAGAATTCACCGTTCTTTGGCCATTTTCAGTGCCAACGAAATCCTATTTCCCGTGGTTGTTTGTATTTCAGGGTCTCGTTTCAAAGGTCCTGTACCCTGTGCTTTTGGCCTATGATGTGTGTGATTACAGTCAGCCAAACAGAATGAAGGATTTGATTGGATAATCATGACATATTTTTCATAAATACAACGAAACCGAATGTGCTTAGGTACAGCTGAAGCTGATTAGTCCAAAAATAAGGTCAGAGTGACAAACATTGGCAGCGATTTACAGCCTCGCTGTCACTATCCACTGTCTTTACCTGTCAGGGGCGAGTTAGAGCGACATGGCTGTGAATACTGTGGAAATAAAGTGTCTCACAAATTGAATTGTGCTATGCCTGCTCGAATACTTCGCTGGTCTTGTAGCTCCATCAATGCTTTGGAATACAAATTTCGTTCAGATATTCTATGGCAACCTACATTCTGCTGTGACGTTTTTGTGCCATCAAAGCCTGCTGGGATGATGTGCTGGTCTTGTAGCCTCATTGTTGCTTTTGAAGGGACAAATTTTTATGAGGTATTCCATGGAAACTTAGTCTGCTGTGACATTCACACGTGGCAATGTGGATAACCCTGAAGTTTCGTGGTAGTTTATTTTCGTTTCTTGATTTTGTTTTATGTTATCCAAAAAAATGCAGATATTTTAACAATCAGTTTTAATAAGGTTTGGGCTTTAAAAAAAAATATATGTTTATCTGGGCTTCTGTCAAGCAACATGCATAATTTACTTGAACATGACTGAGAAATTTGAATCTCTGCAAGTAGCAAAGGGTTAACGGATGATAATTTTGGCAACTTCAAGTCAAAAACAATCCAGTTATCACAGATTAGAAATATTCTCCAAAGGAAAGAGATGGATAGAATGAACCACAAATTTAAACCGGGAGTCCCGCATCTGCATGTCAATTGGTGCAAGAATCAAAATGCAAAAGACAGATTATTTATTAGACGTTATTGTTTTTATTGATACAATGTAATATCCTCCATTTAAGCAGGCACATAAACCTATCTCAACAATCCTCTGTCTACAAGTTTGAGAGAACAATTCCTCTAAAATGAGGGAAGAAAAGGTTGTTTGAGAGAACAATTCCTCTATAATGAGGGAAGAAAAGGTTGTTTGAGAGAACAATTCCTCTATAATGAGGGAAGAAAAGGTTGTTTGAGAGAACAATTCCTCTACAATGAGGGAAGAAAAGGTTGTTTGAGAGAACAATTCCTCTACAATGAGGGAAGAAAAGGTTGTTTTTGTCCAATAACATCAAGAATATATTGATCTAAGAGACATCCGCCCGCCATAGGTGAGCATGGACATGTTATATACCCGCCATAGGTGAGCATGGACATGACATAGGTCATGGACATGTTTATACCCGCCATAGGTGAGCATGGACATGTTATATACCCGCCATAGGTGAGCATGGACACAGGTGAGCATGGACATGCTATAAGGCACCCGCCAGGTGAGCAGGACATGTTACATACCCCCATAGGTGAGCATGGACATGTTATATACCCGCCATAGGTGAGCATGGACATGTTATATACCCGCCATAGGTGAGCATGGACATGTTATATACCCGCCATAGGTGAGCATGGACATGTTATATACCCGCCATAGGTGAGCATGGACATGTTATATACCCGCCATAGGTGAGCATGGACATGTATACATCAGATGGTATTAAATAACAAATTGTCTTCCTAATTTGCATAATATTAGACGACATGTTTTGTTCACTATTGAAAATTAGACTACATGTATGCACACTTGCACAGTGATGACATGTAACAATATATAAGCTATGTCACCTGAACATCTTGGAATGGTATGATGAATAAATCAAAAGGTATTAAACAAAAACGACCGTTTTACCTCTATTTTAGAGAGGTAAGCTTATTTCTCTCTAACCTTGTCAAAGCAATGTGAAGTGCTTGGTGATAGAACAATATTCCTCATCTAGATGTTTAACTTTAGTACAGTATTTCCTTAACCAGTTCACAGATAGATTGCTCACCATACGGTTCCGCCTATTTGTCACCGCCACCGGATACAAGTTGGAGGAGGTATGTACCCAGTGTGTCAGGTAACTCGCCTGTGATTTATGTCGCCCCTTCTCTCAACAGATGTGTATACACACAACTTTGCAACCAGGGAAATATATTGTGGCTTGAAGGAGCAGTCTTTGCTAACACTTACTTTTGCAGGTGAAAAAGTGGGAAATCCTTGATATATTGTATGCCTTACATTTATGGATGCTGCTTTTCCAGTATTTGTTCGTAACATTTATCCTGCTATATTATAAAGATGATGTGAAGATGCTTAATCTTCACCCATCATTGCTCACCAAATCATACCAATAACAGATAGATATTTATGCCTGTCAAATTTCAGGTCACTTTTCAGCTAAGTTTCTCATACCTGAATGCTATGGAGCCGACATATATGCCTGCATGTCACAAATAGATCTGTTCCCACCGGCGCTTACCACACTGTTCTACGCTTATCGAATGGGCTAAGCTTTTTCCTTATCCGTCGGTGTAAAATCCAGAACCATATGTGAAGCCTTCATGAAAACTCCAACCATGAAATCCACCTTTACTGATCCACCTTCAATTACAAGCGTCTGGTCCGTCATTCATAATTCAGCTGTCGTCCATTAGAGAATATCCGCGTCCATAATCCAAAGACATATTCCATATTCCATATAACAGTATTAGCACCAAATTCAAAAAGACAATCATAGTATACATAAACATAGGCTTGTTTCCTGGAAGAAAGAAGCGGTTAACAGTTTTCAATGATGCCGGCAAGACATCATGATGTTCCAAAAGTATCAAGACACCAAGTGGATTGTGATGTTTAGATGTGGTTTTCTTGATTGAAGGGCTTCACAAAGGGTTCTGGATTTTACACTCAGGCACTCGAGCCCTGCACTGACACTCTAGCCCTTACACTGGGACTCTAACCCTTGCACTGCACTCTAGCCCTGGCACTCGAGCCCTGCACTGGCACTCTAGCCTTTGCACTGGGACTCTAACCGTTACGCTGCAATCTAGCCCTTACACTGGGACTCTAGCCCTTACACTGGGACTCTAACCCTTACACTGCACTCTAGCCCTTACACTGGAACTCGAGCCCTGCACTGGCACTCTAGCTCTTACACTGGGTCCCTAACCCTTACACTGCACTCTAGCCCTTACACTGGCACTCGAGCCCATCACTGGCACTCTAGCCCTTACACTGGCGCTCTAGGCCTAGGCTTACACTGGCACTCTAGCCCTTACACTGGCACACTAGCCCTTACACTGGCCCTCTAGCCCTAGACTTACACTGGCATTCTAGCCCTCACATTGGCACTCTAGCCACTAGCCCTGCACTGGCACACTAGCCCTTACACTGGCACACTAGCCCTTACACTGGCACTCTAGCCCTAGGCTTACACTGGCATTCTAGCCCTCACATTGGCACTCTAGCCCTTACATTGGCACTCTAGCCCTTACACTGGCACTCTAGCCCTTACACTGGCATGCTAGCCCTTACACTGGCACTCTAGCCCTTACACTGGCACGCTAACCCTTACACTGGCATTCTAGCCCTTACACTGGCACTCTAGCCCTAGGCTTACACTGGCATGCTAGCCCTTACACTGGCATGCTAGCCCTTACACTGGCACTCTAGTCCTAGGCTTACACTGGCATGCTAGCCCTTACACTGGCACACTAGCCCTTACACTGGCACTCTAGCCCTAGGCTTACACTGGCATTCTAGCCCTCACATCGGCACTCTAGCCCTTACACTGGCACTCTAGCCCTTACACTGGCACTCTAGCCCTTACACTGGCATGCTAGCCCTTACCTTGGCACTCTAGCCCTTACACTGGCACACTAGCCCTTACACTGGCACACTAGCCCTTACACTGGCACACTAGCCCTAGGCTTACACTGGCATTCTAGCCCTCACACTGGCACTCTAGCTCTTACACTGGCACTAGCCCTTACACTGGCACGCTAGCCCTTACCTTGGCACTCGAGCCCTTACACTGGCACACTAGCCCTTACACTGGCACACTAGCCCTTACATTGGCACTCTTAACCTTTACACTGGCACACTAGCCCTTACACTGGCACTCTAGCCCTTACACTGGCACTAGCCCTTACACTGGCACTCTAGCCCTTTTGAAGAGAGTGGAACACTGCCATAAGCGCCATTGAGAACAGATCTTTCGTGATGTGTCGGCGTACATGTCGTCTCCATAGCGTTATGGTATGAGACTCGATGTTATAAATAGCTAGCCAGTCGTGTCAGATGGACATGTATATAAATATGCCTGGCCCTGTCAGTACTACTGTTTAGCATAGCTGGAGACTTAACGTCATTCTCACAGCTGAGCACATATGTTCCTCCTGCAGCTATATGATATATGGTGGCTATATTCAGCAATGCATGAATTAAGTCCCCGAGGAACAAGGTCTGCCGCAAACCAGTCGGTATCAGTTTGCAAAAGTCTGCCATGGGGCGAAGGAATAGCAGACTACTCAATTTGTAGTGATTCATGTAATTAAATCAACATTTTCTATCTTACATTTGTCTACAGGATTAACTGTCAGTTCAGCCAGCAGTCACTGTCATCGTTGATAATTCTTCTGTCCGCCAATACATAGGATTACCTCCCCCCCCCCCAAAAACAGTCTGCAGCTCGTTAGCTTGCTGCTGCAAATTTTGGCATATTTATACGGACAGCCTACCATGAACAGTTGTCCTGTTCAACGTATTGAAAGAGACCTGAAACATTGCTTCGTGATTTGGGAGAGTTGATCTGCACATCATTGGATGCAAGGGGGAAAACAATTAACGGGGAATTGTAATAAAATTGTAAATTTAATAAAGAAATAAAATAAAGTTGCGATCGACTAACCCAACATTTTTGAGGACCTTTGTTACATGTACCACAAACAAACTACTTTTTACCCCCGGCCAAAATTTGGCCGAAGGGTATTGTCGTCATGTACGTCCATCCGTCTGTCCGTCACGTTTCTCGTTACCAAGATATCTTTAGAACGAGACCGCACTGTGGTGGTCTAATGGCTAGAGCGTCGGCCTCATGAGCGGTAGGCACTGGGTTCGATCCCAGGCCGGATCGTACCTAAGACTCGAAATATGGAACTTGTTGCTTCCTCGCTTACGCTCAGCATTAAGAGGACAGAACAAGGACTGGTTCGCTCGGTGTCAGTATAATGTGACTGAGTGGGGTGTCATGTCTGCCTACGGTATGATATTTCAGTGGGACAGCACTATAAAATGGCAGCATTAGATCTGCTCTGTTACAAGTAGGAACGACTTACCCTACATGTAGGCGCACCAAACTTGCAGTGCACATCCATATGCCCGTGACCCAGAACCCGATTGGTTGGAAACTTTGGTGGCCATCTTTAATTTATGCGAAACCATTAATCGTGTGTATCTCGGGTACCATTTCCCTGTTGAGTGTGAAACTTGCTATAGGTGCATCGATGCATCAAGAAACTTTAAAGGAATGACCAAAACCAGTTTCCCTGATTCAGTGGAAACCTTGGCGGCCATCTTTAATTTATGCAAAATCTTTAATGATATATATATCTCTGATACCATTTAAGTGTTCTATGCCAAACTTGGTATACAGCATCGATGTATCAAGAGACTTGCAATGAATAACCACATCAGTTTCTCTGAGTAGTGGGAAGGATGGGCGGCCATCTTCAATTTATGCAAAATCATTACTGATCTCTATTTCTGATACCGTTCAAGTGCTTGATGTAAAATTTGGTATACATCATTGTTGCATCAAGAGACTTATAACAAATGACTGTTCTGGTTTCTCTGATTGGGCGGAAACCTTGGTGGCAATCTTTAATTTATAAATGCAAAATCTTTAATGATGTAACATTTCAGTGTTCTATACGAAACTTGGTATACAGCATAAATGTATCAAGAGACTTTCTATGAATACCCACATCAGTTCCTCTGAGTGGCGGGAAGGATGGGCGGCCATCTTTAATTTATGCGAAATCATTAATGATCTCTATCTCTGATACCGTTCATATGCTTGATGTAAAGTTTGGTATACATCATCGATGCATCAAGAGGCTTATGTAATGAATACCGGTTTCTCTGATTGGACGGACACCTTAGGGTCACTTCTAATTGCAAAATTTTTGATAATCTGTATATTTGTGACTTTACTGCTTGGTGTTCCTGACATCTTGGTTCAAATTGAATATATTATGAATGGCTGGCACCCAGAGCTGAGGGGTTTTCGGATGCGCAGCTTCGTATTAATTTTAGCCTTATGCCTGTCTGACTCCTCCAGACTGTCTTGTCAGGTGGACTTTGTCACTAGGCCTGTCTCACTCGAAACTGCTGAATGTTCCATACAATAGGGCCTAAGCTGTTGTATGTTTATTTTGACAAAAGGATGTATTTGTTTCTTATGCCTGCATGCTTTGTCCATATTAAGAGTGCTACAATGAAATGAACATGTTATGCCTCTCAGACGGATTCGCGGCTGTGTTGTTAGATGGACAGTTCCATTATGCCTGTCGGACTCCAGGCTGTGTCCTAAGGCCATCTTTAATTTATGCGAAACCATTAATCGTGTGTATCTCGGGTACCATTTCCCTGTTGAGTGTGAAACTTGGTATAGGTGCATCGATGCATCAAGAAACTTTAAAGGAATGACAAAAACCAGTTTCCCTGATTCAGTGGAAACTGTGTCCTCAGGTGGACATCTGCCTGACTCCAGGCTGTCCTCAGGTGGACATCTGCCTGACTCCAGGCTGTGTCCTCAGGTGGACATCTGCCTGACTCCAGGCTGTGTCCTCAGGTGGACATCTGCCTGACTCCAGGCTGTGTCCTCAGGTGAACATCTGCCTGCATGTGATCCTTATCAATCACTCAAATAAATGTTCCAAGTTTTGAGATCTATGTGAAGTTACAAATATCTGTCTCAGGTGACTTACAATGTACATGTATGGTAGGGTCAGACTGCCAAGGAAATGATGACAAAAATATCAGACTACTCTTCATAATTATGAAACTAGAATGCTAAATTAAATTTATAAATGAAGAGAATGATACATGTACACTGGTCCAAACCCAGGACATTTTTGCCATGGTAAGAATAGGCCTCAGCTCCTCAGATAGCTTGTCGTAAGAGGCGACTAACTGAGGCACCCGTGGGGTTCACGGGTGTGAAAAGGAATAGGACCCTACCCGTATGGTTCCCAGGTGTAAAAAGGAATACATGTAGGACCCAACGTCGTGATATGAGCGACGTTAAATCATATTCGCTCAATCAGTCATTTTTGCCACAGAATTGGAACCAGTAAAACAGGATTATACATTTTGATAGCCTTGACTGGTAATCTGGCCCAGCCTGTACCAGAATCTCTCTGTATGCATGCCTACATTAATCTACCTCTGGATTTCTTTGGCACTACACTGTACACTGTAACCTAAAAACATGCATATTCTTTCACATGATTCCTTCAATGAACCTTTACAAAGTTTGTAACTCTATGCTGACTATTCATTGACCAATGTTAAATTATGCATCAACTAGAGGTAACATAAAAATTCATTGGACATTGTCAATCTGGCTTCATAAAGTCATACATCCTGAAGTGGAGGCTAATAATTGTTGTAGATGTACCACAGACCATATGGACCATATTAATGGAGTAAGAACCTGTCCTCCATAATGATAATAGATGATACATTCAAATATGAATCTCAGCTGTTTTCATGTTCATGCAAGCATACAGCCATGTACATGTATTTTGATAGCTGATTCTGTGGTTCATCAAAAGCCTTTCCCGATGCTTAACTTATCAAACAGACTATTATCTATGTTGTTGAATGGATTAAATAAGTTGAATGGTACTGGGGATTACCAGTAGTAGTGAGTTATCGCCAGCTCCGGGACAGGGTATGGCGATATTGGAATCATGCTAGAGATCGAGAGTGCATCATTATTTGAGAGAACCAAGATATGCCCACTGAGCTCCTTGGTAGCGTTAGCCGGTTATATATAGATGATACTCCTAGTTATTGACAACAAAAACTGAAGACAATGCGTAGATTTTATCGAAATAAACGAATTGGAAGTAAGGCGAATTTCATGGTTAACTCTTTCCCCCCTTAGACTTGTGGGGAATTTTCTCTCTTTGACCCATAATAGATTTGTAATGGCGTAGGTCTTCAACCCATGGACTGATTTCAATTTTCATACGTTTCCAGGGATGTAAAATATCCCATTTTATGTCCCCATGTCATGTGGAAAAATATTTACCAATGGTCTCCAACAGACCCATTCTACGTAATTTGTTCATGTTTTATACCAATATCAGCAACATTTATTCTAAAAATACGTAATCTTGCGAGAAAATGTGTTGTGTCTGCTCTCCGTCTGTTGGAAATCACGAAAAAGGCGAAGAAATTGTCGCATTTTAGCTACGTTTTGCAGCGTTCTGTTGTTGTTGTTCCACTGCAATTCCTATGTTATTGTATACCATTGTAAAGCTAATTTTCCTTAGATTCAGGATTTGACAGCTCTAGACCTAACGAGAGCTAAAACTGAAAAAGTCCCACATACTTCCACAAAGGAGAATGACGACGATAATAAATATTCATAAGGTGAAAAATAAAACAGCATCACTGATTGGCCACGGTTGAGAGAGGCCCGGCGTGATTGGAGGAAGAGGGTTTGTTTGCATGTGGTCGCTATGGTCATTGTCGAGAAAAGGCCTGCTGAGAAAGAATGGCGGACAAAACATTTACGGCGAATGTTGGTCACGGGAAATTATGTGAAATAAACTCAGATGGGCAGATTTGACGATACTTTGGTAGTTTATGCTCACGTTACGTGATATATTCAGGAATTTGGAAGCAGGTTTTACTATTTTCTGAACGTTTCTCTTGGAGTGCACCAAACACATTTGATGTTAAATCGTGCATTTTCCGTCAATTATTTTTCTTCCTCTCCTGATTTCATTTTACCCGTATTACAAAACCAGCCAACAGTATATAAGTCAGATTTATTTAAATTTTGGCTTTCTGAAAATGTATAGTTTTAATTAGGTTTTACTCAAAGTAGATGCAAAAAATTGCAAAGTAATCCATCACATGGGGAACTCAGTGACACGCCAAAATCCGTCTTCATGGGTTAGGCGAACACCAGTCAAAACACGCTACATGGGGATCGACACAAGTCATCAAAACCCGCTATATGGGGGAAATAGTTAAGGGGAGACGATGTGTCATGTTTCAAAATATAGGTCAAATTCAAAGGTCAAGGTCACTGTGACTCCAAAATCAAGAAATCATTAAGTCACATTTACATAAATTTTCCTGTCTAAGACTAGGTCATGTAATGCGATGATGAAATTCTGTCCATCTATCTGTCTATTCATCCATTAACATTTGTTGTCCGAGCGATATCTCTAGATACAAGGTATGGATTGGTATCAAACTTTGGGTATACCTCACTCGCATGGCAACGAGGAGCCATATTCATTTTGAGATCAATTGAGGCTCCCAAAACTGAATCCAGTTTAGCTGACTACATGTGTTAGGTTGGAATATTCAGATTGTCACCCCTACATATGGCATTTGTCCTGTGGAGTTGTCTCCCGTGTTTGATATATGTAAGAAACAGCTACATTTATTTAAACTGTTGTGAAATATAAATCATACATTTACTAATTTAACTGGGAGAAGGGTCATTTATGAACTTTATACCTGTTTATTAACTCGAGAACAAAGATTTTTCTTCCTTCATGACAAATTTTCTCACCCGAAAGGAATCTATTTGAAGGAAAACTACTATTTTCTTGTGTTTGACTATTGTCGATTTCAGTGTGGGATATGTGAGCTCTTGGCTCTTGTTTCAAGGTCACCTAGTTACCAAGAGTTAAGCCCATTTTAGTTTATCATTCAATATAAGATGTGATATGTGAATTCTCTAGATTGTTAGCTACCAATCGGGATCAAGGCCATTAAACAACCTTGAAATTTGGACCAGTGTAATTCCGGATGTACAATGTTTGGGCGTATATTGAAGCCCCTTGTGCTCTTGTTTGTGGGTGTTTTTGAGGGACAGTGACCGTGTTCATCTCTTGTACATGTATATAACTTTCCTCATTCGAACAAGTAATGTATTCATTAAAACAGTTGTAACTACATTTGTTCTTTGATCTGCCAGGGATTGATAGAAGAGATGCCACATGGAAAAAGGAAAATTGATTGAGTGCTCAAATTACACAACTTGGCACCACAACATGCTTTGTGTCCTATAACCCTACAAATTTGTAGAAATCACATGACTCTTACTCAGCACCATGATGTGCGTTGTCTCACATATCCCATACAGAATTGGCCTATCATGCCAAATGAACATCCACGTATATGTGTTTGGACTCCAGATGCCCGAAAATTCACTCAGTCCAGCAGCAGAAATGTGAAATGATGGTAATATTTTATGATGAGCACTGTTTACACTATTGACATCTAGGCCTATGTTGTAATTAGATGTCTGGGACTACAATTATCATGCATTGTGTTTTCCATATTTAATTTACAAGTCCATAAATTGATTGGGCACTTGTCTTTTGTACACAGCATCTAGCATGTCTAGACTCCAATTAGTACAGCCCAGATATTTTTTCGGACTAAAGTTGTTCTGCTTTCAAAGATTTCCATCCTAATGTTATTGAAAGATTTTGAATTTTGTAGTTTAAGTGTTTATTTCCCAGTCATGGAAACACAGGGTTATTCATGTGTTAGGTGAACACTCGTCAAAACATGCTTACATAGTCAAAACCCGCTTATATCAGGGAAAGAGTTTAAAGGAATAGGACCCTACCCATGTGGTAAAGAAATAGGAACCAAATGTTGTGACATGAATGAAATATTGTTGAAAGCGATGTTAAATCGTATTCACTCACTCACTCACCCCTATCCCAAACATACATGTAGGAGACGAAAAATTCTAGAGCAAGATTGTGGGGGTGGGGGGTGTGGGGGGAGAGGCTAGAATTCCTGATTAAGAACAATTTAATTAGTCCCTCCCAAGTTCTATCAGAAACACCACCTCCTTGTCCCACATAGATGACAAAACAATATCTGACCTAAAATATAATGCTGCATACAGAATTATGTGTCTGAGCCAACCATTTTCTATATCGGTTTTTCAACACAACTGACATGATAGTGGAGCAATATCGTGCACAAAACTAGCTGAATTGTGCACTTCGAGGTAAAAGCATGAAACTTGGCATGATAGGAGCCAAAGATGTCCTGACCATTTTCTGATAAGGAACCACTCATTTTTTTCCCAATATGGCCGCCAAATTCAAGATGGCCGCCAATATAATGGTCAAATACAGCAATATGATAATAATACTGTTTATTGTTTTAGTCGAGGTCATGAAACTTGCAGCGATGCTTGTTATTAATGCTCTAGTCCGTTTTCAAGAAAGATCTGTAAAATTATTTTCCAAGGTGGCCACCAAATTCAAAATGGCGGCCATGATAATGGTCAAATTAGTGGTAAATCATCATATAATGCATAAAGGATTATGTCTGTATTGTGCACTTAATGTATTGTGCTGAAGCCAAGCAAATAATTCCTGCTATGAATAAACTTTATCTTTCGCGGTAAACTGACAGTCGTATTCAAGATGGCTGCCAAAAGAAACGCATTTTAATATGAAAAAAAAACGGTCCAAGGATCACTTTCTGGATCTTGGAGCAACGTCGGTCCTCGGAAACATAGTAAGAATTCAAGCTTTGGTCCTCATCTTACGGTTTATACGTGTACACACACGCCCGCACACACACACATGCACACACATACATGATTCAAGTGTGGACAGGCAGGACGGCGATGCGGCGATTGGTGGCGAGAACAACGTAGGGGAGTTTTTTTGTAGAGAAGGTTTATGAAAGTGGCGGTATACCGGAATTTTCGGCGAAACCGGTTGTGCTAAAAATAGATCGCCAGCTAGCGCACTATCAAAGCAAACGTTCTGACTCTTTCAGCAGTCATTCGTTAACCCTTTCACCGATTATTTCCCCTGACAAAAGTGACCTGCTGACGATCAATTCCCTGAGAACTGTTAAAATTTGTATATGTTGTCTTTGGAATGTTAGAAAACGTGTTTGCGTCTGAGATTTGTAGAAAAACATAGGGACCCCGTCTCCACAATGAACACTCCGGTGTTATTTGCTCCAGTTTTATAGCAAAATAAATCAAATAGCATACAAAATTAGGTTTTACTTCAAGAGAATGCGCTTTCCCCGGCTTTCTCGACTTGAAAACGTCAAAATTCAACGGAGAAATCGTCTTTTTTCGATCGCATTTGACAGTGTTTATCTTGAGTTGTACTCGGCCATTTGCAATGTTTGACCTCTCATTGGAAAGTGTGGGCTTTCCCCTTTCTGTACATCACATGACCTGGGACGGATGGCAAAAATAAAACGGAGGATACGATTGGATTGAAAATGATGTAATTCCATTTTTCCAGCCACTGTCTACGCGCTTCTTATCTGTTGGCGGATGGAGGTCACGTGGGCGAAATTACGCATACCGATTGGCTCGTCGTCCGAAGACGGCAACCATCTTGGGCGAAATAGAAAGTTGGTTGTCAAACTTTGTGGATCAAGACTCGTAAAAATATGGAAATAAACTTTGCCGGTTGTCGTTGGCAGTTTTAATCGTCTGGGGAATATTCACCACGCTTTACCAGTCGTGTAACATCAAAAATACAGGAGTTAGGATGAGGTTTTCGATGATTTTTTTCATTTCTGCGGCTTGCTGCCGAGAGGCCCGTCACACGGTATGTGGAAAAAAACGCATTTTTCGCTCCGATTTTTTTCGTTCAACATCTAATTTTGCTTTATTTCTTTTGCGGAACAAACAAACAATTTCGAGAATCAAATTGATCAAGGTTTTGACTTTCCAGAAGTATACAGTGTTTGATAGGTTTCCGTTAAAACGAATGCAAAAAAATAAAAATGCTGTACCCATCGTGATGGCCAACAGGTTTAAAGCTAACCCGATCAACCGGGGATGGTCGTACGGGTGGCACTCTCGTTATCCCCGTACACCGGGTTTAATCGGTGAAAGGGTTAAACCACTTACGCCACGATGTTCTCGTGTACCACTTGCTTCAAGTCCTTTACACGCTTGCACGACTTACAACGCCATGAGTCTACCACCCATGATGCTACTGCCCAGTACACATGCGAGACCTGCGGGGATACATTTAATCGCCTGGATAGTTTACAGTGCCATGAACGGTTTCTCCATGAGAAATCCAGGCATCAAATGTGGGGACTGGACACCACTTCAGACTACACAGTCAGTTGAGATCTCACCAAAGTGTAATCCATGGACATGCATGCTTGAGGGTTGAGGAAGCCGTGGTGTTTGACTCCATCCTTGAGTCTACTTTTCAAGATCCTGTTGGCGAGTATACATGTTCGATCTGCAGGAAGTCATTTAGCCGTAAGGATAATCTACGGTGACATCAACGTTCGGTCCGAAGAGCACCCAGCCATGAATGCCAGCATTGCGGTCGAGTCTTCAGACTCCACAGTCAGTTGAGCCCCATCAATCCGAAAGACAACCACAGTTTGTGTTTCATTTTGTGTTCCATCCATGACTTACACAAATACTTATTCTCATGGTCGGCTCCTGATTGAACAAGAGCCGTCTGAGATCAGCACAATTAACTTCTGATTTGAGAAGAGCAGCTGACTATGCGGCCAAGACACGGACAATAACATAAGTGAATAGTAAACACACCCATAGCGGCTCCCCCAGCGTGGGTGTGCTCTGATGGAGGGGATATTAAAATGATTGACCTGTAATCCTTGCTGTTGTTGTTCTCTTATTTGACTAACCATTCAGAATAGTACTTATCACGGACTCGTAGAGCTACGTATAAGCGCACATGTGTGATATCGCCTATAAAACACGTCCCTCTGGACCCCACACCCCCATTCCAACTGTTGCAGAGCCATGACGGAGACCCATCCCTATGCCACTCGCATTTTACAACATGTGACCGTGGTTAACTCACTCATGGGTTACCGAGCAGTGGTTCGGTCCATGTTTGCAGATGGTGATGACAACGATGCTCGGGCTATGGACCACGAGCGCTCACGCCGGAACCAGCGACGGCTCGTGGACCTCGCAATGGTCTTTGTTCTATTGAACTTGACGCTGTGGCTATGACAGTTCTGTCTTCCAGCAACAGAAAAGAACGACTCTTCAGAGCCTCCATGTCTTCCGAAAGAGAAACGGCTAACTAAGCACGATGTTCACACACACAAACACACACGCGCGCGCGCACTCACTCACTCACCATCGTTAGTGCATCCATGCCTTAAGATGGAGGTTGGGCACGCCTCACGGGCAATTTGGACCACGGATGGTCCATCTCTACCCCAAACACCTTCCTTCACACGCCCAAAATGCCCACTTTGGATACTACTCCTATTGATGACATCACCAATGATGTCACAGATGACATGGACATCCCTCAAGTCGTGGTCTACACACCCAGGACTTCACAATGACACCTCATACGACGCATTCGGACCAAGAATGATCCTTCAATCGCTCAAACACACTCCCACGCACGCCCTGAATGACATCTTGATGTTACTACTGCCCAACTGAGCATGCGTAGCGCAGTGCGACTTCCAACAAAAACCATACCATTCGTTGTCTACATGCAGACAGCTACAGGATGACACCCAACACGGTCCATTCGGACGACGGATGGTCCATCTCTACCCCAAAAACCTCCCTTCACATCCCCAAAATGCCCACTTTGGCTACTTCTCCTACTGATGACCTCACCGACGACGTCACAGATGACGTGGACATCCCTCAAGTCGTGGTCTACACACCGAGGGCTTCACTTTGACACCTCACACGACGCGTTCGGACCAAGAATGGTCCCTCAATCGCTCAAATATACCCATGCGCACCTCCAGAATGACCACTTTACTTACTGCCCCTCAACTGCCCATGCGCAGATTGGCGCGACTTCCAATCAAACACACGCCAGTCTGACTCAACCCCACGAAAGCTTCACTAGGATACCCCAACCGGTCCATTTGGATCAAATATGGGTCCCTTGGTTGCCCAAACATGTCATTTCCCACGTCCAAAATGACATCTTTCATTACTACTGCCCAACTGCGCATGCCTAGCACAATGCGACTTCCAACAAATACCATACCATTCGTCGTCTACATGCAGAGAGCTACAAGTTGACACACCACACGGCCCATTTGGACCACGGACGGACCATCTCTACCCCAGACACCTCCCTTCACACCACCCAAATGCTGACTGATGACGTCATCAATGACATCACAGATGACGTGGACATCGCTCAAGTCGTAGTCAACACCCCGAAACATTGAATGGAAAATGACGGAGACACCAATAGCTAGCATCATGCCAAGTTTTAGGCTTCTGACACAAATCAAACAATGAACTAAGGTAATTTCAGTATTTGGTCATTTTTATGGCGGCATCTTCAATTTGGCGGCCATGTTGGAAAAAAATTGTGTGGGTCCTTATCAGAAATTGATCGGGTCATCATTGGCTACTACTATGCCAAGTTTCGTGCTTTTACCTCGAAGTGCACAATATTTTCACCATATTGCTCTACTATGAACCTAAAATGGGGGAAAAAGTAGGACCCAAACATTGTGATGTGATTGAAATTCATGTATTGCTGAAAGCGTCAACATTTAAATCTTATTCACTCAGTCACTCAATTATTTCCACCCAGGCTTCTGGTGGTAGAGGACCTAGATGCTAATTTTGAGCCCTGTGTGTGCCTGTTATCAACAAATCTGCATACATGTATATAAACCATGCAGTTCAATGTCTCTGAAATAAGGTTTATACATGCATGGGCCTGAAAGTGATATTTATTGCAAGCTTCCTGTATTCCATCATCACTCAGTATTGCCCAGAGGAAGACGACATAGAAAGAAAGCATTGATGACAGGGAAGCCTGGCGTGAGTTAGAGGCTTCCGCTTGGTGTATCATTACTGAGGGTCGTTATTTCAGTGTAGCGAGAGTGTGTCACCTGAGGTGCTGTTGGCGCGTCAAGTTTGATCACCAGTTGGGGAGTGCTTTGTCTCTAGGTTACCATGGTGAGACGTATTCTCCTTATGGTCAGTGATTATGTAAAGCATTACAACATGGGTCATCCCGCAACTGCAAACCTTCATCTCTACCTGTACCTGAGGCAGTGTTTTCACATTTCAGCGTGGGCGGCATGTGGCCGGCAAAGCCTGTCACACTAACCGAACTCGTATAATAGCATTAGCGCCATGCAGCTTCTTCGACCATACCAGGTACATGTAACCAGCCTGCATGTAGCCTACATGGCTACTTAGAGCTGTCAACCAGATTGTACAGCGGAAACCGTAAGCATGTTTCAAGGATGATGAGACTGTTGGACAAACTCATATCCAGTTTCGGGTTTATTGATAAATCAGGTATCTTCTCATGGTACAAAAAGGCTTTCATCCTTCAGTACACTGAACATGTATGTTCTGTCTTCTTTCTTTTATCTAAGAAATGCAGATTACGGAACCATGCATGTTGGAGGTACTTGTAACATGAACAATTAAAGCTGAACTGTTTCAAGGAACTGCCTCCCATACACTGTATATACATGTAAAAGATAACATGCCTACCAGGTTTCCATCATTTTTACTCCTCAGCCCTATGGGCTCGGGAGTATTGTTGTGGCCCCAGCAGTGTGTCTGTCCGTCTGTCCGAGCCGTATCGCGAAAACTATTGCAAGGAAGTTCTTGAAACTTACAGGATATGATCCTTTTATTTTTTACTTGTGCCTTTGAAACTTTCAGGTCTAACCGGTCATTAATTATTTTTTTACATTTTTTTTTATTTTTCTACCATTTTCCAGTCTTCTAAAAGGGGATCTCCAAGTATGCATACATTAGGCCTACTTTCATACTGATTTACATACTCTTCCTGGCATGTAGCCTATCAAGAGCTCCATAGTAAAGTTGTATGTCTGCCATTGGTTCAGTGTAGTGAATGACTGGTCATTGGTTTGGTCTAGAAGTCTATATTCCTCTGCATATTCAGTAGTACGGTATTGCCAGACTAATTGTCGTATCACTACGCTGTTGAGAAAAAAATAGTCTGACATTAAAACTGTGTAAATCGACTTGTTATTTCGTCTAAAAGTTCTCAGAATGGATTTGAACGATAATAAACGCCTGTTTTATCGGAAAATGGCAACTTGTACTTTGTCTTGTAACAGAATTGTAGGAACCTGTGAGATTCTGTCAAAAACGAAAGTAGTCAAAAACGGAAGTAGTGCCCATGTGTTTGTGCTTCCTGCCAACACATCCAATGATGGAGTTTTCAGTTTTAAAATGAACTGTGGTCATCGGCCAGTACAAGCGGTGTCTCGCATAACAAGTCCTCTAAAATATACTTCATGGAAGATAGCGAAAGGTATGGCCAACCCAATAAATCAACGCAAACATGATCGTTGAACTGTTGTTGTTGTTACCCCTCAGCCCATAGGGCTGTGGGGTCTTGTCGTTGCCATGTACGTACGTCCGTCCGTCCTAGCGTCCGTCCGTCCTAGCGTCCGTCCGTCCGGCGTCCGGCCGTCAACATTTTCTTGTCCGCTAAATATCTGCAGATCTATGAAGTCGGGCCTGACCAAACTTTGGTGAGAGCTTCCTGAATGTTGACAGATGAAATGATTAGATTTTCAGATGGCTATGATGATGTCATGATTTAAAAAAAAAATTTTTATTATTTATTGATGGCTTAGCTTCTGCACTGTTATCTATGCCCATCAACATATTCTTGTCCGCTGAATATCTGCAGATCTATCAAGTCGGGCCTGACCAAACTTTGGTGAGAGCTTCCTGAATGTTGACAGATGAAATGATTAGATTTTCAGATGGCTATGATAATTTCATGATTTTTAATTTTTTTTAATTTTTTATTTATTGATGGCTTAGCTTTTGCACTGTTATCTATGCCCATCGGGAACCCTTGGTTGCATGTTTCGTTGTGAATTTTGAAGGTTCCCTGATACAAGAAAGCCTCATTGAATGAAGGACAACATTTTTCTTAAATTTTGCTATTAAATCATTCTATTCTACATGTACATCATATGATTTATTCTAAAACTTTTGCATGAACCATATTTGTGTCCACACATTTAACTGGTACAACATAATGCTTCAATTTTTGTCACCAAACATGTTACTGTACCTTGGAAATTATGTAAAACGAGTGATTAGGAGAGCCCATTTTTAGCCTGACTGTGCAATTTTGAATCAGTTTGCATACCTGGAGCTTATGCCCCCCCTTTCCCCCCCCCCAAAATAATGATAAGGGTGGGCCTGTGTCAATAAGTGTGTTTACTTGTTATCACACTTGTGCAATGCATAAATTGCCACTGATAAAGCTACACTTCCTTGCATGCTGTAATCCCAGCACACCACTCCCGTGAAACCGAAGTCTGTTATATACGGTATCCAGGGATTTTTTGCAGGTTCCGATCCCAAACTCCCAGTTCTTTTTCGTAATTCATTATTGAGGGTCCAAATTTTTTAAGTGAATTTCAGCGCAAAGAGCCTGTGATCAATCACAAAACAGAGGTTTATTAACATGAAATTCAATACCCAGCTATGCAATCCGATCGATATTGAGGCTTCCAGAAGCTTTTTCTAGGAGTATTTCCTTCAGAAATGCTTTCAAATTGAACAACAACAACACTTTCGTTTTTTGTTTCATTTGAGTTTTGGGTGCCCATATGTTTTCCAAAACTAAACTGGCTCTAGATGCAGCCCTGATCCTACTTGACTAAAAAAAAACAGGCTGAGGGGTCCACGCACCTTTTAGGTGCTTGCCTGCAATTCATGTTAAGATTGTCTTGGTATAACAATGAATCTAGACAGAATGTCTTTTCAATAATATAAGGGAGCTTGTTGAAATTAGGGCATACTAGGAACTGACATAAGGCATTCCAGATGGTGTGGCATGGTGCGCCAAGTTGGAACTCTTAGGAACTCCCTGGCATCCATTTTCGAACTCACCAAACAAAGGATGGCATATGGCTTGCCATACAATAGCATAGAGGGACTGACAGGGAATGGCATATGCCATTCCAATTGGAACTCCTATCCATGCTGATCAGAACACTACACTGGGCATAGTGTATCCCATTTGGATTACCGGCATATGCCATTCCTTTCAAGGTACTCCTGCCCCAATTTCAAGAAGCTCCCTAATGGCTGAGGAATAGAAACTTTAGAATTTACCTGGGATGTCATTGTGTACATCCCCGATCATGGGATTGTCTTGGGATGTTGCTGTGTACACCCCAGGTCATGGTAAGAATTAAGGACCTCAGGTCCTCAAACAGAGTGTCATAAAATGCGATTAAATGTGGTCCCGCGGGATCCTGGATTTGAAAAGTCATAGGACCCAAACATGATATGACTGAAAGACTGTAGAAAGCAATGTTAAATCATACTCACTCATCCTGTTGTGTTTTAGTTTATGGCAGTTTGACATATGTGTTTTTCCATCTGTAATATGAGGTACCAGCAGTTTTCTTTGCTGTCTCTTGCTTCTAATCCGGTCTGAGTCACAATTTTATGATCAGAATCTAGCATATTGATTGAAGCTATAGATCTGAAATTTTGTATGGATGTTCTAATTCCTACGAAGTAGGCTCTCATTTGCAAATTGTCCGGTAATGTGTCAGTCAGTCAGTCAGTCAGTCAGTCAGTCCATCCGAATTCTTTCGTCGGCAAAATAGGGAGAACCGTTGACATTAGAACCTTGATTTTTGGCATGAACGTGCATTAGGGGACTGTTGCCAGCAAGTTCTGAGCTGACATACTTTTGACGAAAATTTGACTTACTAAGGTGACCTCTTACATTACGCTTGGACCCTCAAGTCATCTAGGTGAATTATAACATTACTCTTGGACCCCCAAGTCATCTTCCTCATCCTACTTCGTGGGTCATGTGACGTTAGTCACACTAGTCCTGTTTTGTATGGATGTTCTAATTTTGCTTGAATGTTCTTATAAGATAACAAAATATAAAAAACAAAGAAATTGAATGTTCGCATTGTTTTCTTTTTCTAAGATATTAGATTGTTGAGTGCGCATTTTTGACTCAAACCTAAAATCTCATTGAAATCTATCTCATTTCTTAGATTCTCTGTAAAAGAAAAACACGGTCAAAATTATGATTTTTTTTTGGATACGCTCATTTACCAAGCAGTACTAAAGTAAAAGATTGTTATATATGGGGTTTTACCATCAACTTTTTCGAGTGTGAAAGGTAATGAAATACTGTCATCTTCGTTACAGTGGCCAGACAGATGGGCATGGAGGATGGTATATTACCGGATGACGCTGAAATCAGTCAAGAGTTGATGGAGGCATTGACCAATCAGTCGCTTACACCTGAAGATCTGGAGGTGGTTCGCAGTGACAGCGGGAAAAGTATCATCCGTGCTAAATCTGCCGCATCTAATGGTTTGAAGGAAGGTCATCTGTACCAGCCCGCATCAAGGAAAGGTAACTCTGCTCTGACAAGTAGCGGTTGTAATCTAAACCAAAACCAGCCTTCCTGGCATGTTTTTATGGGCTTACATATGCTGAGGCATATTGGTTTGCACCTGTCTGTCGGTGCATCCATCCATTTAGTTGTCAGAAGAATTACACAATAACTGTGCAACATCCATTATTTTCTGTATCTGCTCATACTCGGACATGATTATACCCTCAGGCTGTTATGTTGGGTTTTGCATATGAGGGACTTTTTCCTGTTTTGAATGTTATGGATACCCTTTACTGAATGTTGCGTAAGGGGGACACGGGCACCAGTATGTGTTTTATAAACACCAGCCACAGTTTCTGATCATTATATCTTCATAATAGAACTCAATGTACTGAGTTGATCAATAATAAGAGGCCTTAGATTATGCAGTGATATACAGGTTAGAGCCAACTACCTCTATAAATTGGAGGTAAAAAAGGTTGTTTTTGCATAACATCTTTTGATGAATTCATCAGAACATTCCAAACTCATCAGATGACTGTAGTAGCTTATATATATTTACAAGTCGTAACAGTGGTTTTCCAATAAATATGTGCAAAGTCTAATTTTTTTTTTTTTTTTTTTTTTTTTTAATCGAGAGATACGGGTGCATTTTATTGTGAAATTCAGTTAATTTTAACCAAACGAACATAACTCATTCAAATTATACAAAACTATTTCTATGTTTAGTTGAATAATAGCAATCTATCACCAGAACTCAGCAACTGGGCTAATTTCCGCCAATACGGAAATAGACGATTCATGCGAGATTGGTCTAATTTTTAATAGAGAACAAAACATGTTGTCTTTTATTATGCAAATTAGATAGACAACAATTTCTTCAACAGCTGAACAGAACAATTTAAAGGAAACTGAAAGAATTAGAGGAGTGGTATACATAGACTGAATGATAATTTAATCCTTAATGGGAGACGCGGGTTGACATATCGGGGCTGAACAATAAAAAAATTGAAAATGAGATTTTGTATTTTTTACGTCTATAATGTGCCCAAATTTCACATAAATAAATTTATTGGCTGACAAAATTGTTGAAAATAGTTTAATTAATACCTAATTACTTGTGTTGTTAAACTGTCTCTGTCATTATTCGCCTAAAACTGCTGAAAACGGCAAGTTTTAGTCGTTGACAACAACCATTTCCAGGTCCAGATCATTGGCGTTGTTATGCCCCCCCTCTAACTAGAGGGGGGGCATATAGCGATCGCTTTGTCCGTCCGTCCGTCTGTCCGTCTGTCTGTCTGTCCGTCTGTCCGTCTGTCCGTCTGTCCGTCCGAATTTCTTGTCCGAGCAATATCTCGGTTAATATTTGATGGACAGGATTGAAACTTGCATGGAATGTGGCTAGTGCCTCGTAGATGTGCAGCGTTGAGTTTTTTCCGAGTTCCGGTATAATTTTCAAGAGTTATGGCCCTTTTTCTGAAATCTCTGTGAATGGGACTTGTCCGGGCTGGATCTTGGTTAATATTGTATAGACAAGTATGAAATTTGCATGATATGTGGTCAGTGCCCCACAGTTGTGCAGCGTAAAGTTTCTTCACGTTTCGCTTATATTTTCAAGAGTTATGGCCCTTTGTTCCTGAATTCTTCGTGAATTGGGACTTGTCCGGGCTGGATCTCGGTTAATATTGTATGGACAATTATGAAATTTGCAGGATATGTTGTCAGTGCCCTGTAGTTGTGCAGCGTGAAGTTTCTCCGCGTTTCACATATATTTTCAAGAGTTATGGCCCTTTTTTCTTTAAATTTGTGTGAATTGGGACTTGTCCGGGCTGGATCTCGGTTAATATTGTATGGACAATTATGAAATTTGCAGGATATGTTGTCAGTGCTCTGTAGTTGTGCAGCGTGAAGTTTCTCCGCGTTTCGCATATATTTTCAAGAGTTATGGCCCTTTTTTGTTCAAATTTGTGTGAATTGGGACTTGTCTGGGCTGGATCTCGGTTAATATTGTATGGACAATTATGAAATTTGCAGGATATGTGGTCAGTGCCCTGTAGTTGTGTAGCGTGAAGTTTCTCCACATTTCGCGTATATTTTCAACAGTTATGGCCCTTTTTTCTTCAAATCTTTGAGACTTGTAGGGCTGGATCTCGGTTAATATTGTATGGACAAGTATGAAATTTGCATGATATGTGGTCAGTGACCCATTGGTGTGCAGCGTGAAGTTTCTCTGCTTTCGGTTATATTTTCAAGAGTTATGGCCCTTTGTTTATCAAAACTAAAGTGAATGGGATATATTCATTTGTCCAGGCTGGATCTCAGTCCATAACCAATTTGGACCAGAAAAATGGCTATATTATATGTTATCCTACATTCCAAAGCAGACAACATAGGTCCTGAAATTAAAGTATGAAGTTGCCCCAAAAAGAGTGAATTGGGTGCAAAATTCAAAGTTCACTGATCGCTTCATAATTTCACCACAATATACTCCCAAGGAATGTAGGTCTCATAACCAGGTCACATTTTCGGATTTGGCGAAAGCCCTGGCGACCATCTTGCATCGAAACATCGTATTATCACTTGTTGGCTGATACTTGGAATATGTATTATGTGAGGCATGGCAAAAAAAGTGACAGAAACAGAATTTTTATAATTATCCAAATTAGGCCTCCACCAACCAATAAACAACAGAACAATGGCGGGGCAGTGTCGGATTAAAGCGGAAGGGGGGGCATACAATTGAGCAATCTCTGATTGCTTCCTTCCTGTGTTGTTGTTGCCGTATATCGTTGAAAAGCGGAAGTTACAAGTTGTAACGTGAATTTGGGTTAGATCGGCAATCTCCGCCTCAATCCGGTGTATTCCCGAGAGAAAATGTTGTAGAACTCTTACGGAAACATCCATATATGGCAGAAGCTCATTATCATACGTCTCGGGGTCACGGAAACATCCTTTTATGGCGAAAGCTCATTACCATATCACCTCCGTGGATAGCGGAGTTTCCCGAGTGACATCAATTGATGTCTGTGGGCATGCGCGATCGGTCACTTCCTTAGCAACGGCTCAGAAGGAAATGGTGGCTGTTTCATCGCTTCGACTGTTTAAAGATTGAAAGAAACCATAAATCATGCCTATGCACAATTTTTGTATCGTTTGAACGCGCCAAGTTGTCAAGGAAATAGTAAAAACGACTCGTGGCTGTAGAAACCGAATAAAACTAGTTTTTACGCTCCAGAGCGCCACTTTGATGGTGTACAGCCAAGCATTTGGCTAGCAAATGTTTATGGCCCATTTTCTCTAAAATCAGTTTTCCGGCCAAAATCGTTCCTTAGGAAAAATCGTTTGCCGCTATTTATTTATGGGTCTTCAAGAAAAATTCAGGGAATATTCCTACGATATGAACACACATTATTAAATGGTTTTCAGTGGGAAATTATGTTATATGGCTGTTACCTGGGAACCTTTTCCAGCAATTTGTTTCAGTGAAAAGTATTACCAACTTTGTAGTTATGTAAATCAATGATTATCACAATCATACCATATTAAAATGTTCTAATAATGTGCATACACACTCAGTAATGTAAAATATAAATGTTTGGTGCAATAAAAATCAAAACACAGGTCAAACGATTTTTCCTCGTAACGTTTATTGAAAATGTCCTAGGTGGCGCTGCTGTTGTGGTTCTAGTCACGTGACTACCCTGAAAATTTACATACAATCATATTTTATCCATCTCTGCACCTGTACAAAATTTCATGGTCCTAGGTTTAGCAGAACCGGAGATCCAGCATATGCTATATAGTCAAGTAGCATCTCGCCTTAATTCCTGCTGAAATAGAATATAAATATATAAAAACCTTTGCATAATCTATTTACTACATAATCTATTTACATGAAAGTTGAAAAAGCAATGACCATTATGTTTAACACTAAGTTATGTAGAACTTTCGCTTTGTATTGATCATTTTTTGCTATTGGCTTTTCAAACTTTTCAGGTAGTCAGCCGTCTTCTGGTAAATCTTCCCCAAAACCTCCCGTCTCCATCCCTACTGATCGTCAGTCCACGGCCGACGTGGGCCCATTAGACGTGATCAACATCGGCACAGCTGAACAGCCAGATGACGGCGCAGAAGGATTGACAGTTGCATCTGGAGACAAGAGTCGTCTCCCTTCAGCTCGGTCCACCAAAGATACCGCCACTCTGACATCTCCTGGAGAGGCTGATCAGGAATCACTTCCTGCTAGGTCACAGGGGTCGGGTCGATCACAGGTGCCCGTCAAGGAGGCGAAAACACCGCAGCAGGAGTTAGCTGAGGCTCTTGAACAATTAAAGGTAACATATGACTGAGTGGTTTTGTCCTTTCACTGTTAACATTTGCTTCGCCCAAAACCCAAAAATGTGAATCTGCTAAAGATAAAAGGATTGTGGGATTTGACAAGATGGGAAATATATGTGATATTCTCTCACATATGGATTTTAATGTTAACACTTCATTTGAAACATATTGTCTTAAATCTGAAGAAGCGCTGACTGCCCAGTGCTTGTGTATACACATCCAGGATTAAGAAAACATTATGTGCATAGCATAGTGGCACCATAAATCATCTACAGTAATACCATCTGTCAGAGCAACGATTGGCAGCAGAGAAGCAACAGGATCTTGATAAAGTGGTGTCTGGCTCTGTGATTGCACTTGTTTTCATTGCACCATCTAAGCATCCTGTCTGTGTCTTGTGTGCTGTCCTCAGTGTATAGGGTGGATGAAGGGTGTCTGTTTCCATTCTGCTTCAAAGATTTGCTTCTTTGAAGCAACAGGAATGCAGCTTGGTTGGGTGGTGCTTGAGTTGGTTCATCGCGATATGACTGAAATATTGTTGAAATCGACGTTAAATCTTATTCACTCACTCACTGGCAGCGTTTCTTTGCTCTCAGAACCAAATATGATATTGTCAAGGCGAAGACATATTCACCGTTATGACATCACTCTGCTGGGTGCATAATGTTTTCACCAATATGGGAAATTTGTACTACGGTAATTTCCCTATTAATTCACCTTCCAAATTTAATTCGAAAACGGCCGATTTTTTCCCTGTCGTGATTTTGTCCATCCTAATAAAACGAAAACGGGAGCATTTTCAATATACCCGTGAAACAATAAATTCGAACACTCCCGTTTTCGCCACGGAGTTCGTGCCGCAGAAAGTAAAGTGAATATGTATAGTATAGTATATCACCGTATAGTATATCACCGTATGCTATTATTTGTAAACGCAGAGAAACAACAGGGAATGGTACAATATAATCAGACTGAATTACTATTACTTACAGTCTATAAGGGGAAAAAATTGATTCAATTAACTCCGCAGTCCTGTAATTTTATCCTAACTTGATCGCGTTTCGCCGCAGTCGGGAAAATATATACGGTAGTCCCCCGCACGTGGTCGAGTGTCTGCACACGGCCCGCTATTGAATCATTCTTCAGTTTCCAGCGTTCGTATATCAAATATCTTTCTTTCAATCAGCATTCCTTTATTTGAAAAACACGGTGAATATTTTCCGAGAAAGCAGAACTGCGTGCGAATGAATTCTGTTTGAACGGAACATAAAAATCACCGACAACGATGGTCGACGTGACACGCTCTTAGGAAATTTTCATGGCGCTCCTTTTCTGTTCAAGTCTTTACGGTGGTTCATCGTCCCTCATTAATTCATGGCCCCTTTAACTTTTATACGTTGGTGATTAAATAGAATACATTTTATGCTAATACATTTTCAGATGAAGCCGGCTATCGATCTGACCTGGAGTCAACAATCGCATGCCGCGGTTATAATTTGGATATTAGTGTTGTTTAGATTTTTTTTTTTAGAAAAATGGAATAAATTCATCCACGATATGGTTCTCAGTACTGCACGGACAAAATCATCATGATATTGAACATATATGAATATATTTTATAACTTTCCTCAACTAGATTCTCTGAAAGGCTGAATTAATTTCACCAAACCGTTAAGAAACGGGATTGTACATTTGCTGAGCTTTTCGTCCTGATTCTCCGATCAGAATACAATCACAACTTACATAGATGATCTAATTTACCGGTTAATTGAAATGTCGATTTCTGTATATTTCCTGAAGTGGATCAGGTTATATTTACTGAGTGTATATTTATAAATTATGGAAAAGCTACAGTCGGGCCAAATCTCAAACCAGAAAGACGATCGGATGCAGGTAA
This sequence comes from Hanleya hanleyi, assembly GCA_036873755.1. NCBI lineage: Eukaryota > Metazoa > Mollusca > Polyplacophora > Lepidopleurida > Hanleyidae > Hanleya > Hanleya hanleyi. Next base: position 30,921 of record JAVTVY010037548.1, read on the forward strand.
AAGTTTTTCTTTTCAAGAATTAAACATTGTTGAATGACTTGATTTTGAGTCGGCAGTCATATATTATTTATTTGAAATATTTATTTGTTTTAACATGCTGTGCCATTAGCCTTCGGGCATAAGGAGCAAATAAAGTCTTATCTATCTATCTATCTATATTGTGAAGCAGGACTTTCAATCATGTGATATTATTGAAATTACCATTCAGTTTATGTGGAATACGAACGACTGAACGGCAGGCAACAGGCTCAAGTGAGTGGTGACGATTTGATACAAAAGTGTAAAAGGATGCATATATGAGAATACAGCACTTTATTTTATTACAGGAGCACTACGATAACAATATATAACATAAAACGGCATAAAATAAAAGCATCATACATGTAATTTACTGAACACTGTGTACTGGATTTAATTTATCCGAGATTAAAGCTACAAGTTTTCAAATCGGCACATTCAGATGCGGACAAACTGGTCTCACTCGATCTTCATTTCCGGGGAGGAATATCTTCCGCAGAAAATCCAAGAAAGTCTTCGTCGTCAGTGTCGACCAACTGAAACTCGGGCATAAGTCTTGGGGTTGTGACACTGGCCATAAGGCAAAACACTCCTGCTTATTTAGATAATTAGATAAACTCAAAATGAAAAAAAGTTTTAACAAAATACACCTATCGTTTAACGCAACATAGACAGGAAATCACACAGTTGACAAACGTCAGTTTTCCCCACCAGGGGACAAAAACAAATTTTGCGATGTGAAGCGCCGACAACAATCATCTCTGCATGTGCTCTGTTTTGTTGAAATATAGTTATCATAAAGACTTACCTCTTTCCCGTTTAGTTAAATATTTTATTATACCCCCCGACACGTAGTGTAGGGGGCGTATACTGGTTTCAGCTTGTCCGTCCGTCCGTACGTCCGTCCGTAACATTTCGTTTCCGGAGCATAACTTGACAACCGCCAGTTGGATTCCTCTCAAATTTGGTATGCAGCTACCATACCATGAGACCTTGCTTGGGATTGCGTTTGGCGCATGTGCGTCTACAGGTGGCGCCACCTAGGGTCATTCCGTAACATTTCGTTTCCGGAGCATAACTTGACAACCGCTACTTGGATTCCTCTCAAATTTGGTATGTAGCTACCTTACCATGAGACCTCGCTTGGGATTGCGTTTGGTGCATGTGCGTCTACAGGTGGCGCCACCTATGGTCAAAAGTTTCTCATGTCAGTCCGTAACATTTCGTTTCCGGAGCATAACTTGACAACCGCTACTTGGATTCCTTTCAAATTTGGTATGCAGCTGCCATACCATGAGACCTCGCTTGGGATTGCGTTTGGCACATGTGCGTCTACAGGTGGCGCCACCTAGGGTCAAAAGTTTCTCAAGTCAGTTCGTAACATTTCGTTTCCGGAGCATAACTTGACAACCGCCAGTTGGATTCCTCTCAAATTTGGTATGTAGCTACCTTACCATGAGACCTCGCTTGGGATTGCGTTTGGCGCATGTGCGTCTACAGGTGGCGCCACCTATGGTCAAAAGTTTCTCATGTCAGTCCGTAACATTTCGTTTCCGGAGCATAACTTGACAACCGCTACTTGGATTCCTTTCAAATTTGGTATGCAGCTGCCATACCATGAGACCTCGCTTGGGATTGCGTTTGGCGCATGTGCGTCTACAGGTGGCGCCACCTAGGGTCAAAAGTTTCTCAAGTCAGTTCGTAACATTTCGTTTCCGGAGCATAACTTGACAACCGCTACTTGGATTCCTCTCAAATTTGGTATGTAGCTACCTTACCATGAGACCTCGCTTGGGATTGCGTTTGGCGCATGTGCATCTACAGGTGGCGCCACCTAGGGTCAAAACTTTTTCTTGTCAGTCCGTAACATTTCGTTTCCGGAGCATAACTTGACAACAGCTAATTGGATTCCTCTCAGATTTGGTATGTAGCTACCTTACCATGAGACCTAGCTCAGGATGTTGCATATGCGTCTACAGGTAGTAAGTTTAATATTTCACTTCCCATTTACTTCCTTTTCCTCTTCAATATGGTTATCCAGATGACAGTAATTCAGCCCATTTCAAGTCTACACGGTTCTAGTGGTAACAACAGTTAGGTAAAACACAATATGCCTGCATAACCCCATTCTCAACAATCATTATTAACATCAATTTTCTGAACAATCCATTAAACTCATCTGAGTATCGTCACGACACATGCATAGACAATCCGTTAACCGCACTCCAACCGAGCGAGGTCTCATTGTCAACTAGTTACATACTGTGCCGCCACTCATAACATGTATACTTATATTCCTCTACAAATACTCGTCAATTCCTATCAAATGTGCATCCGGGGGGTATCTTGTAAGCATGCTTACTGATGATTTCCACTGCCACAATCCCATTCAGCTTACTCGTGAAACGTTAACCACCCCCATGTAGTATGCCCTTACGGGGGGTATCTTGTAAGCAGCCTTACTGATCATTTTGATCAAATGTGTGCATCCCTCAGACTATGCTCTAGTTGTTAATGAAAATACTTCTTATGAATACCCCCGAACTTACCGAAATTCCAGCAATAAAAATTCTTTGGAATTACACCCCGCATTTTTACACTAGAATCAAATTTGAGAAACATTTAAACGGCAATAGGTAAAGTTTCTGATATGAGAACCTACCAGTAGCTAATTAATATTCAGAACGATATCATACTTCGACCCCATACTTTTAGTAAAATGTTACAGTACCGGTACCGTAATAGATATTCTCATACTTGAAACAAACAAATCGAAACGTGTATTGTCGACTGACACTCGATTCTCTTGTACAATCCGCCGTCAATTCTACATTCATTTCGTTTCATAGGTCCGGGATATTTATTCAAGTCCTGGATGGTGTGCGTAAAATCATGCACAGTGAAGACCAAAAAGTCTATGGCAGTCCATTTATCTGTCTAAAGCTTCGTGATACAGGCCTACACAAATTTGCCGTTGGTTCATTTTCAGGGTTCACAACAACAACGTCGACATACCGAACGACTCGAACATGGAATACTCTAATATGTGTTACGTGTATAGTTTTATATTTCCAGAATATTCTTTCAATTCCATGTCAGTTAGGTTTCATAATATAGATCATAGCTAATACTGAACAAAAAGGAAGGAATACGTTCAATGTTTTGGCCTACTTTTACGATGTTATTGTGGACGCGAATTTACGGACGTCAGCTCAAAAATCTGCACGATCTTGCTGAACTTGTCGATAAATATGCTTGACTTCCTCGAATAAAATTAGACGCCTTTATCAGGGTAGAGGAGATTTTCTGACATCATACACTGCCTTTTATGGAAACTATGATGAGATATCAAAGTTAATACACGGTAATAAATACGATCACTATGACCACGGCAAAGCGGTCCGCCATTTTGGATCTTCCGTGAAAGTCGGCGCGACATTTAATTCGAACACTCGAGTTTTTCTGGAATTCGCTCAACAAATAATTCGAAAGTAGCCAATTTTTGGACTGGTGAGTTTCATCACTACATCGCGAATTAATAGGGAAATTACCGTATATTAGACCTAGTCAAAAGGATTTCAAATTTTGATTTGGTCGCTCACCGAGGCTACCTGTTTTCTTTCAGTGAGCATGGACGTGTTACTTATCAAATAACATGTCTCTTGCACAGTTCTGTTGCTGATTTCAGGCCCAGTCCCCTGGTAAGAAGAGTCAGAGAAGTGATTCAAAGAGTAAAAGCTCAATGAAGAGTAAAACATCCAAAGCTGGGTTGGAAGACCGGGAGGAATTCGTTGTTGGTACGTTTTATTGAAATATTGTTTCGTGTAACTATTGTCTCACCTCTTTCAGGTGAAAAGCAATCTGATTAAAAGCAGATCCAAAAAAATGTTCCGCATCTTACATCGCTGATTTAAGGTCTGAGACCAAGACCCGAGTTTTCATATAAAGCCGTGATATGAAAAATTTGTTGCCACTTGTAATGCCTCCCCACTCTAGATATTAATTGTGCCGAATGTAAAAACATTGCAGACTGTCATTGTATTTGTTCGCTATCAATGTCTATAGGTAAAGTTGATGACAAAAAGGAATTGGAGAAACTTTACGCTCCTGTCGAACCTCCCCCGCCACCTAAAGAAGAGGCTAAAAAATCTCCGACCAAAAAATCACCGACCAAAACGCCAGCTGGTGAGAAACTGGTGATGGGTTTGGAAATCTATTGGTGTGACCTTGACCTAATGTATTTGACCTTCAACCATGTGACCCTTTATTTTACCATCTCCATTTGACCTTCAATGATTTAACCATCTTATCTATAACCACTCCTAATTCTGACACATTGCCTTACTCTTAGTTATCTTTCGACTTTGGACTTTCCCTTTAACACTTAATATTAGACTTTTCCTTTAACCTTTGACATTGGGCTTATGTCTTCGCCGTACTGGCTTTGTCACTAGTCTTTAACCTTTAACTCGGGCTTTGCCTTCAACCTTTGACATTGGGCTTTGCCTTTAACCCTTAACATTAGGCATTTTCTTTAACCTTTGACATTGGGCTTTACCTTTATCCGTTAAAATTAGGCTTTTCATATAATCTTTGACATTCGGCTTTACCATTAACCCGTAACATTAGGCTTTACCTTTAACCTTTAACACTGGGCTTTGACTTTACCATTAACATCAGGCTTTTCCTTTAACCTTTGACATTGGGCTTTACCATTAACTCTTAACATTAGGCTTTGCCTTTAACCTTTGACATTGAGATTTACCTTTAGCCCTTAACATTAGGCTTTGCCTTTAACCTTTAACACTGGGCTTTGACTTTACCATTAACATCAGGCTTTTCTATTAACCTTTGACATTGGGCTTTACCATTACCTCTTAACATTAGGCTTTGCCTTTAACCTTTGACATGTACCTTTAACCCTTAACATTAGGCTTTTCCCTTAATCTTTGACATTGGGCTTTATCATACTTAACCCTTAATTATTAGGCTTAATAGTGTGCTTAGCCTTTGACATTGGGTTTTAACTTTTAACATCAGGCTTTGTCATAAGCTCTGATATTAAAGTTAACCTTCGACATCAGGCTTTACAGGATGTAATTGAGGAATCCTTAACATTGTAGTTGATGTACCTGCCAATCTTATGTATTAGTATAACCTTTGACCTTTATAGAACTTGGAGCTTTGTAGAAATTACTTCACTCTATCGATCACTTCGAGGCAACCCCGTTCAATTTGGTTATAACAGAAACTTAGACCGGAGAACATTTTCTAATGCCAACTTGTTGTTCAGTAAGCCAGTTGTGAACAATACTGAAGTTTGAGACGTTGAAAACAGTGGAACTCTCCATATTTGGAGGGGCAAATAGCCGTATCAAGTGTTCCATGGTAGGGCCAGACTGTCAGTTTTAACTTTGAATGTGGGAAGTGATGTCAAAACTTTCCTAATTAAATTCAAATAAACTGTACATTAAGTTTATAAATGAAGAGAAATGCACACTCATCCAAATCTAATACATTATGTCACAAAGTGAAAACCTGTACCACAGCCTAGGTCACACAATTTAGAATCTTGACTGGCATTCTAGTCCTACCGAACACCCTGCATGTGTATCGACTAAATTTACCTCTCCAAACAGAAGAGATCCAATTTCTTTGGCACTGCATTGTGGCCTAAATCATCTGTATTAAAACCGAATATACATGTAGTAAGACTTTCGTTTGCAATCGTCTTCAAGGTGTGTTTTAAACTGATCGAATTATTAAGAGACCTTACTGTAGGATAGTCTTGATGTTTTAGAGTCGTCGTGAATTCTGATAATACCACTGAGCCTTTACCAGTATGGAATGGTTCTTTTATGTAGAAACTCAGTTGTCTTTGATAGTTATCTCCCTTTGAACTGTGTCAAATCAAAATTATGACAGTTTTAAATATCATTGTACAGCAGATCTTAGCTTGACTCAGTTGATTAGGTTGTAGGCTTCACTCACTTTCTTGGTCATATTGTCCAGATAAATCTTGGAAAGGAATTTTGTGAATCTTATTTTCCATAATTGCAACTTCATCTTTGTAGTTTTCTGCCAACATTAAAAGCTGTTCTAATATCTTTGGATTTGGACTAGCCAATCAGTAATTGATATGCTTCCTAACTGGCCAATCAGAATCTTTCATCCATTCATACTCTCCATCACATTGCCAGATATTCACGATCCTTCGTTTATCTCCTCTGTTGTCCCATCCGGCATTCATTTTGAAAACCTGACCAGTAAAAATGCAGTTTGCTCCAGCCAATCAGAATCCAGCATTTGAAACCTGGGCTCAGTGGTAGTCATTTTAAAGATATACATGTACCATTGTAACATTTCATTAGGCAAACCCAGAGTTAAAAAGAAAGTGGAAACGCCATCTCCTGCAAAGAAGCCGACGGGGAAGAAGAAAAAGAAGAAGGAACGTGGCTCCACCGCCTCTACAGAAAGAGTTCCAACACCAGGGGAGGAAACTCCGTCTGTGGAAGAGAAGGTGGGTACTGCATATACAAGGTGCAGATATTGATATGCATATAAATCATTTGTATAAAACCTCTTCTTTGGATAATTTAAAAATATATAAATGGCTCACCACATTTTATGAGGGGGGAAAAAACATATTTTTCCATTGTTATCAGGAGCTGGCATTGCTTGTCCAAGTCATTGCATGATGTCGTAGGCTGAATAAACTGAATTTCTAGCTTAAGGATGTCCGCTGGTGGTAAATCAAAGTAATTAAGTTTTTGAATAATGTGTGTTGTTTTTGCAATTGTTTTTTTCTTTTACACGTTTCTCTCTCAAAGTTTTGCCAAAATAATAATCTCTTAGACATTGAGTCAGTTTTGTGTTTCGTTTGAACGAAATAGTATTGTTGAAGGCACACTCTTCATGTAACTCAAGGAACATCGTTGGTTCAGGGTATGAAATAGACAAACTAATTCTAGTTGCCCATCGGCAAGCACGGGCAACCAACACATCCAAATGCATTGCAATTTGGACCGAATTTGGTTGCCCAAAGGAAATTTAGGTTGCCCTGGGGCAGCCGGGCAAAGGGCTATTTCGCACCCTGTGGTTTCATACAAATTGTATCAAACTACTGCATCGGTATGCCAGAAAAGCTGGACATATTTGGTCTGTGCGAAAGAGAAATAATTAAAAAAAAATAATAAAAAAGCCTCTCTCTCTCGTCATTTTTTTGTTATCATAAAAGTGCCTGTGAAGCTAGAGATTAATTTTACCTTTAATATGATATTTGGTCTGCTATGTACAACCTATGTGTTTCTCCAGGCATCGTCCCCAGTTATTCAGGAACATAGTCAGGACAATATTCAGGAATCTCAGGAGCCTGATATCGTAGACGACGACTCGGTAATCTTTGAATGTGTTTGGCACTAATGGGTGTAACAACATTGTCACTTATCCACATGGTTCAGTGTAACAGCATTGTCACTTATCCACACTGTTAAGTGTAGCAGCATTGTCACTATTCACACCGTTGAGTGTAACAGCATTGTCACTTATCCACACACTGTTCAGTGTAACAGCATTGTCACTTATCTACACACTGTTCAGTGTAACAGCATTGTCACTTATCTACACACTGTTCAGTGTAACAGCATTGTCACTTATCTACACACTGTTCAGTGTAACAGCATTGTCACTTATCTAAACACTGTTCAGTGTAACAGCATTGTCACTATTCACACTGTTAAGTGTAACAGCATTGTCACTATTCACACTGTTAAGTGTAACAGCATTGTCACTATTCACGCTGTTAAGTGTGACAGAATTGTCTCTATTCACACTGTTGAGTGTAACAGCATTGCCAATATTCACACTGTCTGTTAAGTGTGACATCATTGTCACTTATCCACACTGTTAAGTGTAACAGCATTGTCATTTAGTCACACTGTTAAGTGTAACAGCATTATCACTATTCACACTGTTATGTGTATCATCAAGTCTTGAAAGCACACTGCATTACAGCATTTTATTACCACTAAAGCATTGTCAATTATCCATGCTATTGTTGTGTACAATTTTGTCGTGTATTCACTTAACTGTGTTTCAACTGTGACTAATGATTGTAGCAGTATTGTCATACAATGTGTAACAGCAATTTGCTTCAGGAAGACTTCAAGTGTAACAGCAATTTAAATGATGTGTAGCAGCATTTTGCACAAGTTAGTGTAACAGCAAATATGACATTTGGTAACAAAATTTCACACATATATATGTGACAGCAAATAGGACATTGTATAACAAAATGTTGCACATATACATACATGTAACACCATTTCACACAAATAAGTCTAACAGCAAATCTCATATGACAATGTAACAGCATTTTGCACCAATAAGTGTAACAATGAATGCTGCAATGTTTAATCGCATTTCACACCAAATAATGCCTCACTGTGTAACCAGGTTTTTTGCACCAATAATTGTAAACAGCAAATGCCACAATGTGTAACTGCATTTTGCACTAACAGGTGTGATTCTCAATGCAACAATGTGGCATCTCATCATATAATGTATTGTTTATTATTATCTGATACTGCTTCGCTTTTGTTGAAATTGAGAAAAACTCTTGCGTTGTTGTTTCCTTTTATAATTTGTACAATATAGCCTCATCCCAAAGTGGGTAGACGAGAAAGAAATATGTTCTGTCTCGAAAGGCTTGATTTGATGTACGCTACAGAACAGTGTATAATATGCTACTGACCTTCGCGGATATATTACCGGTTATTCCCATTGTTGCCATTTGACATGCTGTGCTGATAATGTGATGTCAAAAAGACGTCTTGCTTTGCCTTGAGCAGATTAAAGAGAACTACCTCTCTAAAATGGAGGTAAACAAGGTGGTTTTCGCCCAATAAAATCAAGGTTATATCAAACTAAGAGACATCCAACATCGACGATCATGGACATATATATCCGCATCGGATGGTATTAAAAAAACAAATTGTCAACTATCTGCATAATAATAGTCAGCATGTTGCATTACTATTGGTTTCAGCACATGTTCAGAGAAGAAATTTGTAAAAAAAAATATAAAAAAAAAAAATAAATATAAACACATTAGAACAGGCTCAAAAACGGCCTGGAGAAGGTCCTTCAACATATCAAACACTGTTCTGCATGATTTTAAAAAATAATATAGGTTATCTAAAAAATAATATGAAATAATGTCAGGGCTTTAGATTACCCCCTTGATAATGTACATGTATACAAATACATGTATATATATAGATTCAAAAAATATTTTTTTCTTGCATTGAGAATCGATGTTCAGCTATGCTTATGTATATTCTTCATCATTGAAGCCGTCATATTTGTGTCAATGTCTACCTATTTTGCTAGCATTTACCGCGTCGAATAGAGGTTGTGCCCAAATAAGGGTAATCTAAATCCTCAAATGTAGCGTTTTATTCGTGTACTTCCTGACAGAATTTTTGTGTTTCCATTTGATCTGAAGGAGATACTGTCACCCGTGCCCTCAAAGACCGGCTCTGAGGAAAGCGCTGATTTCATTATTAATCGTGACGAATCTAGTCCTGAACCAGAACCGGAGAAAGGGTCCGTGAAACTGTCACCAACACATCTGGATGTCACAGAAGACGAAGATGGATTCACTTCAGTAAAATTCTATTTTAAAATTTCTGTCCATTCTCTACCTTTATTTAAACTTTGGCTGTTATTTCTGTCTATTCTCTAGCTCTATTTAAAGTTCCTGTCTATTTTCTAGCGATATTAGCTATATTTGAAATTTCTGTCCATTCTCTAGCTATATTTAAACTTTGTCTATTCTCAAGATATATGTAAAATTTCTGTTTGTTCTCTAGCTATGTTGAAAATTTCTATGTGTACAATTTCTGTAAGTACACACATAAAGTTTCAGATCTATATTGTGAGGAAGTTGGAAGATTTTTCAAAACGGACCTAAAAATGTGGTCCACTGGTTTGGCCGTAAGGGGTTCATCTATTTCTGAGGTTTATTGTTACGGTTAACTTCATTGGTTATTTGGATTGCTTTAGGATGCCTCCTCCAGTCAGTTACAAGCAATTTCAAACAAAGATGCTCGGGCAGCGAAGAGAGCGGCGCAGGCTGAGAAGAGACGACTCGATGTGGAGAGAAAACGAAGAGAGAGAGAAGAACAAATGAAGCGAGAGAAAGAGGAGATGGAGAGAAAAGACCAACTGAAGAGAGAAATGGAAGAAAGCCGAAGAAGGAGAGAAGAGGAAAGGAGGTATAAATATTTTATCTCCTTGGGCAAATATGCCAGGTGCTTCCATCCATTATTGACCAATGATACACCTCTATCCCATTGGTCAGCTGTGCTGTAACTTGCTTTGATCTCATTGGTCAATGATTTCATCTGCTTTTATATCATTGGCCATTTATGTTGTATGTTTTTACTTCATTGGTCAGTTATGCTGTCTGTTGTTATCCAGTTGGGCACCGTATCTGACCAATGACAGAAGTGAACAACATTATTGACCAATGAGAAGGAAGGTTGAATATTATAAGTATTGCAGAAACATGCGTTTTGGATTTTAATTCCATAAACATCGAACAGTTTTCCTTAAAACAAAAAAAAAGAAGAAAAAAAATATTAAAAAAAAATTCTGCAGTTGTTGACCAATCAGATTACAGAATTCAATTAACTCTAAAGTTGATGAGACATTTTGATTGGGCCTTTTCAAATAGGCAGAAGAAGCAACAAGAGATCGACGAGATGGCAGAAGAAGAGGAGAGAGAGAAAGAACGAGAGAGGAGAGCGTTACAAGAGATGGAGAGAGAGAAAAGAATGAAGGAGGAATATCAACGTAAACTGGAAGAAATGAAGACAAGACAGGCAGAGTTGGATAGAATAAAAAGAGGTAAATCTTTCAGGAATTCATAGACACCCAGGCCTCTCACTTGTCCTACTTGTCCAGAATTTGTCCTACCTTGTCCAACTTCGCCGACTTTTTCGGAATTTGTCCTACTTTTCAGGAATTTTGTCTGTCAAAATAAAGACAAACTGGCTAATTCAGTCAAATTTTCTTAACTATGTGCAGCATTTTTGGCAGATAAACATGGTTTACAGCCAAGATGTATGTTGCATGGTCTTACAGTGTAAATGATAACCAACAGCAAAAGAGTTGGTACGAAAGTCAAGTGTCAACAGCATATACATGATATTGTTGTAGTGACCGAGTTCTCCGGCTGGGAGTTGAACCACCGACCCCTGGCTTACCAGCCCAGCGCCCTACCAACTGAGCTGAAGGGAAATTCCCGCTAGCTACCACTAGTACAGGCAATGGGTGAACCCACTTCCTACCACACTCCTCTCCATCATGAAGACTGCCATCCTCTTTCCATATTAACCCTGGGGCTAGCCTGACAAGCTTCCCCATTCCCTCCCTCGTACCACCCCATCCTTCCCAGCAACTCAACTCGACAATCAGATCATCAACCACTTCCTCATCTCGACAACCTGAAAATCGACCCAACCCACTCCCATTCTCACGAGGGTCCTACCGGCGATGCCAATGTTGTAGTGAATGAGTTCTCCGGCCGGGAGTTGAACCACCGACCCCTGGCTTACAGCCCAGCGCCCTACCAACTGAGCTAAAGGGAAAATCAATTATGGTTTCCAGAAGTCAATGTAGAACCATCTGATTCACTCGCTATATCTGAACTTTGTTGGAAAATCATAAACAAGAACAACATCTCAGTGGTTCATAGACGTCAAAATATTCAGTTTTTGTCTTGTTAAATTGAGTTTTTGTCCAATCGATATTCAGCTTTTCTACAATTTTATCTCCTTGATGTTTAATATTGTAAAACTTTGACATTAGCATTTCTACTGGAATTGACTTTTTCATAAGTTTACCATGATTCTTGTATTAAATATTGAGTTTTTGAGTGAATTTTACTACCTATTAATGGTAGTAAAATGTGACTTCTATGAACCCCTGCATCTCTGAATTTCAAAGTCACAAACACTGGAAATGCCCAAATAATCCGAAAATTGTGGTCATCAGACCGAAAAGTTTTCTAAAAAAGAAAAAAGAAATCATGAACGGCCATTAATGGTCAAAAACGCAGGTTATCGGTCAAAAACTCTAATCTTCAAGTTTACGGATATCATCAACTGAAACTTGACTCCTAACCTTGAGGGAAGCCTGGGGTTTCATTTTACGACCACCGTAAAGTTAAGATGTCAACTGATATCCTATATTATCGACCAGTTACCATCATTGGAGTTACCGAATCGAAAGCTAAGGTTATCTCTTCGTTAAAGTTAGGAAACTTAGGTTATCAGTTTTATAACTGTGAGTTACTGATCGTTTCAACATTTGGCATCTTCACGTTTGAAGTTAAATACTGATGTTCCATCATTTCCCCTGACGTAATGAATAAGGTATATTCTTTAAACTGTTTACGAACGTGATATCATGTGGCCAATCAAGATAAGAGTCTGGCGACACTGTGTAGTGAGAATTTTCTTTGATCTCAAAATATGGCAAGCTGCGGTTGTATTGCTCTTCAAATGGGAAATGTTCATATCCTCCAAGTAACCAATCAAATTTGAATTTTGAAGAGGTCATACAGGGGTCATACATACTTCTCCTGATATGGACCATGGAATATTTATGCAGCTATGGCATCGCCAAATCATATTCTGATTAGAAAATGTGTGATCTTGGACCAAGGTGAATACAGGTAGTGTTCGACTTGGGTATTCGAAGGTGGGCCATTTGGCAGTCCAGCTCCTCTGTATGTTAAGGGAGATTTCGCAGTGACTAATTCTGTCATCATTTCATTTCATCCAATCAGAGGAAGAGTTGGAGCGTCAGCGTGAAGCGGAACAGAGGAGGTTAGAGGAGGAAGAGATGTTATACAGCATGGCCGAACAGGAGAGGATAGAGTATGAACGAAAGAAGAAGGAAGACCTGGAGAGAAAGAGGAGAGAAGAGGAAGAAGCCAGGTTAGTGTACCAGCTAAAATCAACACTATATATTGCCTCTGCTTCTTAATGGAGATGTCTCTTCAACGTCATTTAACAGAAATTTTCTTTGTATTTATGCTCTGTAAAATCATATGTTCCATGGACAAAATCCAATATCCATTTGATGTGATAATTTGGTATATATGTATACTTTGCAAAAATTGGTCCATGCAATGTAACAGAGATGGCGCCATTGGAAGCGTGACATGTTCGTCGCCACTACGCTAACGTTACTTCCACTCAGCTCGGACGTCATTCTCCCTCAACTCTCACATAAATTCACCTCACCTTTGACGTATCTAATGGCAGTGCTCTGCAGTTGGTTAGCGCGAAATAAAACTGCTCTATCTCCGACATAAAATGGATTATTTCTTGTAAAATACATCAATTCATGAAGAAATCATCAAAGAGAAGATGTAAAGAGAAAAACATGTTCAGGCGGGTTCTCATTTAAAACACCCAGTCGCTCGTGTTTGTAAAATTGGAGACCTGTTGATCACTCTCCTAGATTTGGTATTGTAAGAGTGATCACTGTACTGTAGTATTACTTTTCAATACATTTCATTTTCGAGGAGAGTGATGAACAGCTCTCCTGGAAGGAGGGGGGGGGGGGGGTTAAAAATGAGAGAATGGTTTAATACCAGGTTGTGGAAAAGCTACTCCCTAGTTTGGAGTTTGTTTTTCTTGATTAACTTTAACAATACAGAAAAAGTTGCAGTTGTTTTTTCAAAAGTGAGTAAATTTATATATTGTTACATATCTTGCCAGCAATGCGACTTGTAGTTTTTAACAGCGAATTAAGTAGATAGGCAACAATTTGTTTTAATCCATATAAAAATATATCAATTTATGCACTGATGAAAAAAATCCAGCAACAGTTTTTGTACTTTTAATTTTATCCAAGAAAACTGCCTTTTTATCTCCAAACTGGAGCTCACTGAAATATTACTGAATCATGTGACAATAAAATTAACTCTCTCCCCCTCCAGTGTGGAGAGTAGTTTTCCCCAACCTGCAGTTTACTCTATATCCCATGTTGGTGCAGAGAACATCTGGAAAGAACCAAAGGCCCTTACAATTTATTTTAATAATTAAATTGTCTATTTCATAGAAAATCTTTCTGATGTACACTATACATGATCTGTCGGTTAATGTAGAAATATTGAACAAAAGAGTTTTTCAAACAAAAATTCTGGAATAGTGTATCAATATAATATTCAAAATAATTGCCGGTGCCTTTGGCTAAAGTGTAACCAAGGTGACTTCTCCCCAGTTTTCATACCTCTAACCATAAAGAGCCGCAGAATGGGCAATACTACCCCTGGACGTTCAACAAGTTTAGAAGTAATCTAAGACTTTATGGATTCCTACTTCTTCTTTACACAATGTTTCGCTGTGCCCTTAGGGATACAGGATACTTGTTAACGCTGAGGGTATACTCAATGAAACAAGGTGTAAAATAAAGAAGTATAGGGAAATACTTTGCTGCTTCAAGATGTCTGTCATTCAAAACTTAGAGAAGCAATCCAGTTCAGGGGAAACAACTCTTTGAGGCAAACTGTGTTTGACTGGACCATATTGCCTGGTTATCAAAGAGAAATATGGTAAAATGTATCCAGTAATTTGATCCTCTCGAAGTACAATGTAGAAGCGGATTCTTCAAAATATTATTCATATTATACAAGACATTGGCAACAAAGAGTGTTCTACAGTCGTTAGTAAACAGTTTCTGATTGGATTGAGTTGAAAGGGGAAACAATGCTGAGTGAAATAAATTTTAGTTTCACAGACAGATACGTTATTTTGAGTGCTGCATCAATGCTTTGTATTGCCCCCAAAACATGTAAAAAAAAATTAAATAAAAAAAAATGATTTTTTTTTTTTTTTCCATTTTCACACGTTTCTCTCTCGGAAGTTCTGCCAAAATAATGTTCCTGAACATTGAGTCAGTGTCTTGTTTTATTTGAAGGAAATAGTATTTCTGAAGGCAGACTCTTCGAGTAACACAAAGAAAGGTATTTACCTTTCGCAAAAGCTATAAGATGAAAATGAAATAATCAGAAGTTTTTATCAACCTTTCGTGTATGCTTTCGCGAACCTTTCGCCAACGTTTCGCGAAATGCGCACCGAACGCTTCGTGAGCAGTGACCAGTTTAATTGTTGGACGTACTGTACCGCTACCCTCGAGAGCATGTCCCCACCACCAGGGTACTGAGCCACACCCTCTATCTTCTAAATTAAGTATCGCTCTACCCCATACCCTCATATATTCCAGGAGATTACACTGGAGTATGTTTCCACCCCCAGCACCAAGCCCCAACCTCTATCTTCATAACTAACCCTCGTTCGACCGTGATATATTGCGTTTGAGCTTTCGCGTATGTATCCAATATATCTTGACAGAAAGTTGAAATTTTTGTGTAGTCTGCAATGTTGGTATAATTTTGCCACCCCTCACTGAATTACAACCTCCAGTGTCATGCAATACATGTCACAATGTTTCTCATGCTGGAGGGGGATATTTCCCTCTAGAAAATGCCTGTCTAATGTGCGTTGCAGAAAATATCCTGCAAATTAAATGGTTTTAATTCTTAATATTAATCCATCATTATGGGTAGACCTGTGGTCCAATTAATTCACAGATTATTCATCAGTTTGAGAAAATTTTCCATATACAGTAATCTCTCTAATAATTCAATCACAGGAATTGAAATTTCACATAATAAAATCTGGGGGTGATCAAATTTATTAGAACAGGAAGTTTAAAAAACAACTCAAAATCAAACATATATAATCCATTATTTCTTTGTTATTTCAAAGATTTTAGAGGGTGATCAAATTTATTAGAACCACCGATTGAATTTGGGGGTGATTGAATATTTATAGTGATATTTGGGCCCAAATTAACATAATCTAAAGCTCTGATATGAGCTAAAGTGTTTCCACTCCAAGGCAGACTCTGCTGCTGCACCGAGGGACCCTCAGTGGCCGAGTTGTCTGAGGCATTTCTCCGGTGATCACTAGCTTCACACCGCTGACCCGGCACGGGTTCGACCCCAGCTGGTGCATGTGTAAAAGTTTGCCAGTTACTTGCTGATGGGCGGTGGTTCTTTTCAGGGGCTCCCGCTTCCTCTGCCATCCAAACTGGCTGTCACCATATGAGTGAAATAAACTTGAGTGTGACATTAAAACACCTCCTGCTCCCCACCCTGCTGCTGCACCATTCGTTAAATGTCTATTTTCACCAGTATATGACACATATGGAACTGGAAGATAGATGCTGTTTTTATCCTACATATGAGGGTAGAGGAGATCTCTGTATTAGAATATCAAATTGCAAAACAAGGCAATATTTGATCATTGTTCTACAAATTTGTTTTATTTGATTGATTTATCCCTGACATGTGTTGTCTTCCCAGTATACTCCGCTAGTGTGAGAAAATCAAATGTATCGAGTGTTATTTCCTAATTTTCTTTCTCGCTGATTAAGCTTGGTCAGATCATTTTGGAAGGGACTAACGATTGCTTTTGTCAGTATTTGATTGAGTTGATGAGCTGTCAGCCAGTTTAATATGCCTGTACTGTCCCTACTTGATTGGGTTAACAAGCAGTCGTAACGTTTTATAAGTCCACACTACAACCCTGATGGAATTAGTAACACCAGTGTGGAGATATGAATTTCTACTGAGTGCAGTGACTTGTGAAAAATCTATAAATCACCGCCACTGGTAGGCTAATAACTCGTACTCCTAAATCAACTGTTTGCGCTCGCGCTTTACTATTTCCGCTGGTACGAAAGCCGATCAAGGCGGCGAAGTTCGATACTGAGCCGATGGTATAATGTCCGAGACAAAACCCGGGTAAAAATCGGAACTGGTGCCTTTATCGCTGAAATCCATATTGGCTGGCTGGGTGTTCCTGGGGGCGTCCGTTTGTCCATCCGTTGGCCCGTGAGCGACATCAAAAGACTGGTAATAGTGGGATTACCCGTACCCCTGCTCAATCAATTACTATGAGTCAACAGCGACCGGATTTCGCTAGAAAATTCCGCTGAGATTTGCTGAGTATTGGATCATGTTTGGATTCACTCTGCCGGAGCGCCCCGGTCCGTTTTTCCTCGAGACGTTTGATAACAAAGGCCTCGAGGAGTTTGCCTGAAAGATCTCGATAACACTACTTAAATATCACGTAAATTGCCGCAATAGAAGACGCTGGGAAGGCTTTATCCCCATGTAATGGAAGATATTACATGCTGCAGAAATTATGTAATAGTCTGTGTGTTCCTTGGCTCCTAATATCAGTTGGGCCATTGAGCAGCTGTGCAGTAAGATACCCGGAATTCTATATTGGCCCCAGCTCTCTCATTGTAGTCAGAAGTACTACATTTTTTTTTCTTCAGAATTTCTTATAATATCTTGAATAGATATATTGATGATTGAAATATTGAACATAATGAAGCATACATTAATTCATCTACATGTAATAATTCAATCAATTTGCTCACCCTCTAAAGTCATTAGGATAATTGAAGAATTGATGGTCTGATTATCTCATGATTTGGAACCATTTTGTTAACTTCCTGTTTCCAATAAATTTGATCACCCCCAATTATTAATTTATGGGGGCAAATTTCCCTTCCTGTGGTTGAATTATTAGAGGATTGATTTCATACACTTTGTGGCAAGATAAATGTCAAAAATATAAATTGGCTTCCATTTTGAATTTACCCATGATATAGTATTGCAAATATGATCAAAAATGACCCAATATGATCAGGTATACTCTGAAAGCTGGTGGTCTGTTCTAGTGTTTGAAATAAATAATGCAGAGTAGCTGGAAAGGGAAAATATAGTTGTTCACATTTAACATGATCATGCAAAGAGATGGTAATTCCTGTAATACTTCAATCCCATATCAAAATTTAATCACCCCCAATTTTGGGGACAAAATTCAATCGACTGTTCTAATAAATTTGATCACCCTCTAAAATCATTGAAATATTAAATGAATAAATAATGGATTAAATGTATGATTTGAACCATTTTGTTAACTTTCTGCTCTAATAAATTTGATCACCCCTGAGTTTACAGTAGAAAATTTCACTTTTTGTGATTGAATTATAAGACGGCTTGTCATACATTAGCCTGTATATCTGTCTTCCTCTAACTTTGGGTACGGCGTATCACGTTGGGCACACCGGATCTCGTCAGATCATTGAAGTTAAGGAACCTTGAGCTCGGTCAATACTTGGATGGGTTACCGGGTGCTGTTCTGGCTGGGCTGATAGCGTCCAGGATAATAGGAACTCACAGTGGACACTCTAATGTTCTGGCACATGGAGGCACCGTCATGATATGACTGAAAAAATGTTAAATCCTACTCACTCACTCTTCTAATTTTGTTCAACAAGAAATTTATGAATAGGAACTATATATACTAGTAATTGTTTTTCACACTTCCTGGCAATAAAATCATTATAAAATCTGTACTATTATAAATAAATATTATTTGTTAAATATAAGAGGTATTCTGAATGAATAATTTTATTAGATCATTATAATTCCGGTACATTTCAAGAGTCGCGAAACACGGTGGATATTGATAAAAGAAATTTGGATGAAGAAATACAAATATTACTATGTTGATGGAGTCGTATTTGCATTTCACTTGGCTGTGACACGTCCGAGTCGTCGTCCTGTCCAGTGGAGCAACTGTGCTATGTTTAATTACATCTGTTCGAAACTCGATAGCGTTAGGAAAACAACGATATCCTGCCCACTGGTGAAGCTGTCCGACTCATCCAATCAGAAACAGCAATTTGAGTCGCAGTTGACAGGGCTTTAGTTACGCGAACAATCGCGGAATGAAATCCCAGAGCTGCAGGTGTCTGAAGGTCAGGTCAGATGTGTGATGTGAGGATTCTAAAGACAATGGGAAAATCGGAGGCGCAAATCCCCCCGCACTAACCAGATTCTGGTCAGCCTGGGTCGGTCCATTCACATTCCTTGGGGTGACTGGTGTTTGAAGTTTTCTCTCCGTACCCCTATGCTTATATAGACTTGTTCATCCCCACCTCCCTCCCCCAAGGGATTGGAATTGCTATGTTCCATTTACTTAAGCTATTCCTCTCGTAATTCCCCCCTCCCGCATCCCACCAGCCCATACTGTAGATTTACATGAACGATCACTCCAACTAATGCCATCCCTCAAGAAAAAAATAGCGGCCTTCAAGTTCTCCTGGAGAATTTATCCGAAATAGCCCTCAGACAGTGTGCAATGTGACGTTAATCAAAACCACTGGCTGGTCATCCTAACAGCATAGTTATGTCCATTCCGTGATGGACTCTTCATTCGAGAGTCCCGCCGGTCCAATGTCCATCAGCTGTGACAATAGAATCGGCCAAGCATTGATTTGAAGACTTCACGCTCAGACGCCTCTCCGAGGGCCTTGGTCAGTTCTTTAAATAAAACCCACAAACATCTGCATCTCTGGCATTTGCTTGCTTGCTTGCTTGCCATAGCGTGGTCGATTGAGAGACGGGGGAATTTCAGCACGCTGGACATGCGTTCTTTCAGTGTTCAAGGAAAGTGTCGCCCCACAGAACTTGACACAAGAAGACGTGACAAATTCATGAAGGGAGGAGCAAACGTATCCGTTTTAAAAATTTACATTGGCGGGATTCTGTAATACAATGTTCAGATCTGACATACAGGTCACAAACCTCAATAGAAAAAACAATAAAAAAATAAAAATTGAAAAAAAAAAAAAAAAAATGGTCTCACTTAATATGTAGTAAATAGGCTGAGAACATCTACAGAAAAATAAATTCCCTAACATTCGCCACCACAAATGATCCACCAAACCAGGCAGCCTGGCCTTTCCATTCAAACATATAAAAAATTCAGCATACATTCCCCACCATTATTCCGAGATACCATAGCCAGAGACTAAGTCATCCTGCCTGATGGCAAAATTTGGAAGTTACCAATCAAACTAGGCCAGATTTTTATCCTGTTAAAATTTGGAAAGGTTTTTTTTATATTTTTGAAAATCAAATACATGTATTATAGAAACATTTAAAAATCTATCACAACTGAAAGCATTTCTAGTATAGTCCAGTGTGATGACAATCAGTGTTCACCGGAAATCAAGCCCTGATTATATGGGGAAAACTTCCATGATGGTTTGTGACCTACAGTAGCCATACATCAAGAATGTCGATACGCTATTTCTTCTAATGTTTCGAACAGCATTATTAGACTTAAAAGCAGAAAAAATCCATCTTTATGTCAACTGAGGCTAAATACTGTGGCATGGATAGGTTATTTATTCCAAGAACTGCAAAGATAGCTAGTGAAATTTGTAGACTGTTTGAAGAATTTCGCTCCAGAACTAGTAGCCTGAAGTTGAGTTTTGCCATCTGAATAATTAGAAGAAATAAGGTAATCGAAAGATCTCAATCTTTCCTGTTGGGTAGAGCTGTGGCTCACTCCCCTGGATTTTGTATTGCCAGATTGATGTGAGAGTACTCTGCGGTTCATTGGCAGTTTCGAGGAGAGTGAACAAGACCTCTCCTGGAGAAAACTTGAGAGTGATCACTCTTCTAAAACTGAGAGACTGCATTCATACGACAATATTAGCAACAAAATCCAATCATGCATAAAATTAAGATAAATATGTACACAAATTAGTTTCTTGCCACGGCGATAAAAGCAGGGAATGGTTCCCAATGATGCCCATATCAATGACCCGAGTATTTCTTTTTCCGAATAAATTTTCAAGTCATTCTCCAGAGTAGATTTTGTCTCGGTCACACATCGGTTGTGACATATATAGCGGAGGGGTTACATACATTTCACTTAATAGACATGGAGAAATGTCTTCCTTGTTTAATACATGCGCTCTACTTACACCCCAATCGGTAAACGATAAGGAAATCATTTTATATCTCTTACGTTGTAGAATAGTACGGGGAAAGTGGGAAAATGTACCCCACCCCGCACTCAGGCCAGAAACCTACCCATCCCCCAATGCCTGACAAGACTACCCACTTCCTGGGGCCAGATGCCCACACCCCCCTTGAGGCCTGACTGCTGCACTCCCAATTAGGCCATGCATGACAACTCTCCACCCTCTAAAGCCTGACTACTATACCCGTCCCCCGAGTTCAGACATTTTCTACCATTGAATGTGTTACATAAAATATTCACAGCCCCATACTGCACGTGTGAAAGTATAAGAGTTGTGACAGTAATAATTGAGCTATATGTTGTTTAAATTTATCCAAATCACCCCACAACCCTTTCCTTCTTTTTCATTGCCCAATTCTGTAATGCAACATTCCCTCTATTATTGGACACCTGCCTTGGGTATAATAGCTATTTAGCCAACCCGTAAACCCCAATAAAAGAAAATTCACCTCGGAGAATACTGGAATTCTCTCGAATATCTGCTCGCGATGTGAATTATGTAACATTTAACCACAATGTGCCTTTTCCTGGTGAACTGTCTTGTTTGTTTATACAGATTGTACAAATTTTCCCATTATTCACTGCCAAACTTTCTCCAGCCCCTTTTGCCCCGGGCATGTTTTCTTTGACCCTCACAGACCAAATTGAAGGCAGTTGTGGGGGAATTGGATTTTTGCTTTCTAACAATAGACTCGCACAATGAGGGTGGGTCAGAAGAAATTGTTCAGGCTGTGAATTTAACTGTAGGCCGGCCTAAAGAGTATAGTGAATAAGCTTAGAGAACTATATGGACATCGGACCTCTTCATTCATTCTGCCATCCTTCGAGGGGAAGTGTCTCAGTACGTCCACCCACAATAACTTGCACAACAATGTTTTGGGGGCCTTTCGTTCATATTAAACATAGGATATTCCTATCCACTTGGCATGAGCCCATGTGACAGACTATATGTTGCCCTCGGTTGTGAGCAGTGGGATAAAGGGGTATTTTTGTACGGCGATCTTGAGCAATTTTCTCCAGCTAATGATATAAATGGAGAGAAAAAGAGAGAGAATTATGGTCTAACATCTGTTCTGATATAAATTGATTAAAAACTGAACCGATAACCACAAACTAAACCAATATGAAAAGACCAATGCTCCATTTAACGGATTGCCTCTGTACCAGGATCTGAAATGTAAAAGCATTTTCTCTGATGATGGATCAATTTGAATTAACTTACTTCAGACCCTGCTGTACCATTTACACAAACATTCAAGACTACATACACATTGCTGGATACCATCAGACACACTTTCACAGTACATGTATCACATTGGGCACACTGGTTCTCATCTGATCTCCAAAGTTACGGTAATTCCCCTAATAATTCAATCACAGGAAGTTCACTTTTCAACTCTGTTATTCGAACACAGAGAAAAAGTTACATTTCCATTCTTCATTCAATTGAAATCATATAATGACAAAATATGACACTTCGTAGCAGATGCCATGAAGAACATTGCCACATACAAGCCAATTTTGCTGCACTTCCTGTGATCGAATTATTAGGGGAATTACTGTAAGCAGCGTTGAGCCTGGTCAATAGTTGGATGGGTGAGTGGGTGCTGTACTGGCTTGGTTGCATGATCAGTGTCCAGGATAATAGGAACTGTGAACACTCGTATCCTGGCACATGTTGGCACTGTCATGATATTAGTGAAGAATTGTTGAAATTTATGTTAAATCCTACTTCCAGTGTCATCATTGCAGAATTTTAGCTTTAATTCTTTTATTATTTCTACGACTTTTGACTTTGTCTCATTGCAGGATCCGACGTGAAGAAGAGGCTGCACGAGCGCTGGAAGAGGCGAGAAAACTGGCTGAAGAAATGGCTCGAAGACAGGCCGAACTCGAAGCCCGCCTCAAATTTAACCGTGCGCTTATGATGGAGTCGAAAGGCTTGGGTCACACGCAGGACGTCACCAGGGCATTTGTGTATTCCTACTTTGAACTCCTACAATGGCTTGGTCTTGACATCCCAGAATTTGATCTGCAAAAGCTACAAGCTAAATACTAGTGGTTACATTTTTTTTCTCCCAAGCAATGCCACATACTGTGCTTCATTCTCTAGAAAGAATTTATTCAGCCGAGGTAGCAAAACCAAACTACTCAGCCTTGATTTGTATGTAAAATTTTCAGAGAGAATTGATTCAGCAAACCATATATTACGTATTTGAATTATTTTTAACAGAGGCAGAAAATTTTTCAATTTTCGAAATAAATAATAATTGGAGAGACGAATAATTTGAGATATTACGGTCATGATCGTATTATGATCTGAAAAGGCAGCCAACCTGAATACAGTGACACCTGTGAATACCGACGCCTGGGTAAACTGACAAACCTCTAAATACTGACATTATCTATGGTCCCAATACTTAAATTCAAAGTATTTTGAACCTTTATAAACCAGAATCCTGTCGAAACCGACACTATAATCTGGTCCCAAGCATGGTCGGTATATACAGGTTTCATTGTGTTAGATTCTTTCGTCATTTTCAAAGTGCCATTGTGTAGTACGAATTCCTGGTTTAATCCCTCCAGCTCATGCTGAAAAACCAAATTTCTATGCATTTTTGTTTTTTGTAATTTTTGGTCTACAAGCTTTGCACTACGAGAATTCCATTCCGAGAAACATCTGTGATATATTTGTAACAGATATTCTGATTGGTCCACACCTTTTAGAAAGGGTCGATTTTATTGGCTCCTGAGAGATAGAAAATGAACAGAACACCTTTCGTTGGAACTGTTGTATGGCTCAATGAAATTTTCAGATTTGATATTTTTGCATCGATGTTCAGACACGTTCAACTGACATTATTGGAGATATTAAACAAAGGGTAAACGATACAAGACCTTAAATAAAATTTTCAAATGAATGGACTATGGTCAGTTTATTCGCTGCAATGTAAAAATAATCTTTGCCATATACAAACAATATTGAAATTTGGAAAAGTCATTTGAAATGACATTGTCGCCTTTAACATTCTGTGATATTGTGTGATGTTTAAATAATTATGCCCCCCCTCTAACTAGAGGGGGGGGCATATAGCGATCGCTTTGTCCGTCCGTCCGTCTGTCCGTCTGTCTGTCTGTCCGTCTGTCCGTCTGTCCGTCTGTCCGTCCGAATTTCTTGTCCGAGCAATATCTCGGTTAATATTTGATGGACAGGATTGAAACTTGCATGGAATGTGGCTAGTGCCTCGTAGATGTGCAGCGTTGAGTTTTTTCCGAGTTCCGGTATAATTTTCAAGAGTTATGGCCCTTTTTCTGAAATCTCTGTGAATGGGACTTGTCCGGGCTGGATCTTGGTTAATATTGTATGGACAAGTATGAAATTTGCATGATATGTGGTCAGTGCCCCACAGTTGTGCAGCGTAAAGTTTCTTCATGTTTCGCTTATATTTTCAAGAGTTATGGCCCTTTGTTCCTGAATTCTTCGTGAATTGGGACTTGTCCGGGCTGGATCTCGGTTAATATTGTATGGACAATTATGAAATTTGCAGGATATGTTGTCAGTGCCCTGTGGTTGTGCAGCGTGAAGTTTCTCCGCGTTTCGCATATATTTTCAAGAGTTATGGCCCTTTTTTGTTCAAATTTGTGTGAATTGGGACTTGTCCGGGCTGGATCTCGGTTAATATTGTATGGACAATTATGAAATTTGCAGGATATGTGGTCAGTGCCCTGTAGTTGTGCAGCGTGAAGTTTCTTCACATTTCGCGTATATTTTCAACAGTTATGGCCCTTTTTTCTTCAAATCTTTGAGACTTGTAGGGCTGGATCTCGGTTAATATTGTATGGACAAGTATGAAATTTGCATGATATGTGGTCAGTGACCCATTGGTGTGCAGCGTGAAGTTTCTCTGCTTTCGGTTATATTTTCAAGAGTTATGGCCCTTTGTTTATCAAAACTAAAGTGAATGGGATATATTCATTTGTCCAGGCTGGATCTCAGTCCATAACCGATTTGGACCAGAAAAATGGCTATATTATATGTTATCCTACATTCCAAAGCAGACAACATAGGTCCTGAAATTAAAGTATGAAGTTGCCCCAAAAAGAGTGAATTGGGTGCAAAATTCAAAGTTCACTGATCGCTTCATAATTTCACCACAATATACTCCCAAGGAATGTAGGTCTCATAACCAGGTCACATTTTCGGATTTGGCGAAAGCCCTGGCGACCATCTTGCATCGAAACATCGTATTATCACTTGTTGGCTGATACTTGGAATATGTATTATGTGAGGCATGGCAAAAAAAGTGACAGAAACAGAATTTGTATAATTATCCAAATTAGGCCTCCACCAACCAATAAACAACAGAACAATGGCGGGGCAGTGTCGGATTAAAGTGGAAGGGGGGGCATACAATTGAGCAATCTCTGATTGCTTCCTTCCTGTGTTACATATTAATTTCTGTTTTTCACCGCCTTGAATGGGAATAGTATATGCCAATCATTGGTATGGTCTTCTTACTTTTGGCATCCTGGAACATGGAATTGATACACATGTCAAAAGGTGCAAACAATTCAGTGTCGACTGAGAATATGATGGCATCAAGTTTTTATAATAATATTTTACACAATATTTTGGAACTTATTTGAAAATCAAAAGGTTTTTTTGAATTTGATAGAATATGAGTCGACAATATTAGTATAACTTTATGTATGGCGATACAGCTCATGTCATCTTTTTCGTAAAGTTCAAAACCCTAAGTTTCAAAGAATATTCAGTTATTGATAAAATGATTAATGCTTATAAGTGTCTGTGCTTGTATATACAGTATGAAATATCAGTAATTCATTATAATATTTGAATGTTGATGCATTTTAAACCATTTGCTACATGTAATTTGTATATGTTAAGTGTTGACTTGAATGGTGTTCAGATATTTGTCATGTAAATGTTGCTTGCCATGTCATATGTTAAATGTGTGTTGTTTAACTTCGAGATAATTCGTTTTTGGGGACATAATGATAGAGGGAGAGAGCAGATAGGGGAACTTCTTTTTGTGGTGCATTGTACACGCTATAGTAATTGGCAGAGGGTAGAAATAGAAACAGATCCCATTATAGCTCTGTCTGTGCTTATAATTAGAAGCGCAAGTATTGCCATCACTTGTGAATATTTTCAAATGTAACTTATCAAATTTTGTATTAATTATGTCGGGTCTGTTTTCAAATGGAATATTTTATAATGTGTGTCAGATTTGCACATGTCTGCCATATTCAAGTAAAGAGAGATATTTTCTCAGAAGTACCCAAACTAATTGACATCTGACTACCTGGCTATTTTGGCACATAGTGCCCACTATTGCGAGAAACCCAGATTAAACCATCAGGTGCAGACCTGCTGATATTGCAGTATCTCGCATCCATTGTCCGTAGATATGTGGTCAATGTTAATCACACACACCAACATCTCTCCATACCCTTGCCCACACATATTTTTGTACCATTTGAACTCCCGTCCATTTTCAGGGGCCCTCGGTGGCCGAGTGGTCTAAGGCGCTTTGCTGGTGACCTCTAGTCTCACACCGCTGAACCGGCACGGGTTCGAGCCCAGCTGGTCGTCGTGTGAAAGTTTGTCAGTTACTTGCCGATGGGTAGTGGTTCTCTCCGGGTACTCCGGCTTCCTCCACCAACCAAACTGACTGTCACCATATGAGTGAAGCAACCTTGAGTGTGACATTAAGCCAAATCCCCCCCCCCCCCCTTCCCGTCCATTTTCAGCGAATATGAATATTTATATGCATTCTGAACTGCAGATTAACATGATACCATGCTCATATGACTGTTTTTTAGCAATTTTGAGTGATATTTTTCGTTATAATCAAAACACAGCTAAACATGACAGCTTGGCTCATATTTCATTCAGTTGACATTTTTTTTTTTTTTTGGTTCAGTTCGAACATATTGTTTACCAGTATTATCAGTTTTAGGGACTATGAAGTCAGAAATTTCTAACTATTCGAGATTCCATACAATAATTCATACAACAGCCATAATTCCCATATCACCATACAAATGATTCTGGAACTGCTACTTCTACCCAGTCCCCAAGGGGGGCACATAGTATTGGGAAACATTAATAGCTTCATGCGAATTCCCCAACACCATCACTCACAGGTGGATCTTAGCTTGGATGGAATTAAAACCTGCATAATTTATTTTCCATGATGAACGCGACACACAAATATGAGATGTCGGGGAGAATGTAATGATCTCTACGATTAACAATCTGAAAATTGACGAACAAATTGGATTCGAGTAATTATCTGTGCACTGTCATCGGTAAACTGAGGCTCCTGAGCAATTCTCTGATCAAACACTGGGAGGTTTAAAACTCAATTTGTTACAGATTTATGCTACAAGATATTCTACGGTGTTTGGTTTTCAGAAAAAGTTGATGGGAATTTTGTAATTTTATTGACCTTATTCGTGTTTTTTTTCTCAAAGAAATATGAATTTTATAAGGAAAACTTATTCCCCTCACTTGCAGCTTCTTGTCCGCCTTTTGACCCACCCTTCGTGAGCCTCGTCGATATTACGGTGACATCCAACTGTCTGTCCAGTCGTTAATACTGAACGGTTGACAGTTGACGTGCCCCTAGTTATCACCCACGCGTCATCCACAGGAATGCTCGGTGCAAATTTTTCCTCCCTCAAGAATTCACCGTGCGGAATTTGTCACTGGAGAATATGATCGGGAATTGAGACTCCCAGACAAAGATGTAAATTTCTCCTAATTCGTCGTGACACATCGCGATGGTCTCCTGCGCCCAATGTGGCGTTCCACCTCATCTATCTCTGTCTGACCTGTCGCGAGAGAAAATCAAACCATTAACATTGCGTCCTTTATGTGTCCATGCATTGTCCGTTGACATCTCCGAGCTAAGTGTCACTGACCATTAAAACGCCGTTAAAACGGAAGAGTTGGTGTCATCTTCATTTCCAACTCGGCGCAGATGTCTCCAGGAATTGTACCCGGCCACCATGGATTATAAGGGCTTAGCGACAAGAGGAGTTAGCTGATTTTCATAAATGATACAGTCCAGAATGACCTAAACATCAATAGGGGCCATCCATCAAAACTCCTCCAAATGGCTTTATAATCACTTCTGCTAATCCATCTACTCCAGTTTGGAGAGGGTCTACAAATTGTGGGATTAACAAATTCCCTGAAATATTTCAAGTCCGCTGCGCCAATGTTTTGTCTTGTCTTGATGTGTTCTCGAACCGCATTTCTTTACATCGAGAGAACCTGGAAAAATTCCAACACTCAACCAACAGAATTCATTTTGTCACGTAAATGTACCATTCACTTCATCCATTTTCTATGAGCTGGTTTTTTTTTTTTTTTTTTTTTATTTTATATGTTTTGTAGCATTGGACATTTGTTCAGCTTGCTGATCGTGCTTTCCACCCCCTCCCCCCCAACTCCCCAGGGAATGTGTTTATATGTTACATTTAGATGTGTTTTGCAATGTTACTTCAGTATTCGATTTGTCCATGGTGGTTTTTGAAAATCGTCTTGTGGAAAACTTTTTGCTCTGTGTTATTTCGTGCAAGTTCTAGTTTTATGTCCAGTTTGGTAGCATTTGTATGGAAACAAAATGTCAGATATATTGTATTCATACCCTCTCAAGCCGTCCATCTATTATGAATACCTTGTGCCTATACATTATTGATACTTGTTAATTAATGAAAGTTCTAATATGCAGCACTGTGATATTGCATTTGCCATGTACCAGAAATAGTATAAGAAATAAGTATATTTTATTACTTAATGGCAAATATTATTAGCCTATATTCGTAAATGTGACGACAAATTATGGATAATTCTGTAGTTTGCTTATTACTAAACTGGTCTCAGGCTTTACAGTGTCTATGGGAAATCATGTAGTAATTCATTTACAGGAAGTAACAATTTTCTTTGTTATGTTAGTGGCAGGCCTGCAAGTGCCTCCTATATTTCCTATATTTTCCTATACTAAGTCATTCCTATATTTTCCTCAAAACCTCCTGTATTTCTTACATTTGACATTTGTTCATGGACACTTTCACCAATGCTCTGAAATGAGTCAAATTGGATTATGATATACATTTCAGAAAATTTTTTTTTGCCTGGCTTCACTCGGCAACTGTGAAAACATTCATATCTCACTTTCTTGAACCAAGCAGCATAACAGGTCACCCCCGTGACCACCACTATTACTGCATTCAGTGGAATAATTGGATTAAACACCAGAAAATTACCACTTTTGGAACATACAATGTAGTAGTGACCTGTCTTAAACTCCTTTATTTCCTATATTTTTCTACATTTTATTGAGAAAATTCCAATATTTCTCCTATATTTTGGCAAATTCCCTCCTATATTTTCTCCTATATTTTCACTGTGAGCCACTTACAGGCCTGTAGTGGTTGTACAGGATTATCAGATTTAGTAGAATGACTGAATGAAGTTTGTCCACTGAACTGGGGGGTGATTGAATTTTTATAGGATGATTCAACTATTAGAGGATTCACCGTAAATATTTTGACACTCAATTATTCACTCACAAATAGAACCAAGAAAAAGGGTTGTTATAAAAATTAGAATCAATTCGGTCAAAAGAATAATTTTTTATCATTTTATGTTTTGTTTTTTGGGGGGGGGGGAGGGGATCCTTTATGAGTAACTAATTTGTATCTACATTTTTATGACTCAATTGTAGTATACTAATAAGCATGCCATTTTATGAAGCTGTGATTCTGTTGATAAAGAGAAATTTGCCATAGTAAACAGTATTTTTTGGAGAGCATAACATGACCATACTGCTGATTTTTACAGAATTCAATGAGAAACATGTACAGTATTATTTTGTGAAGCGGACATGACAACATCTCACAGGGAGACAATCCTACTGATAAATGACAGAATTCTGTAGTGAGATATGTCACGATGACCATTCTACTGATATATGACAGTATTCTGTAGTGGAACATGTCATGATGACCATCCTACTGATATATATGACAGTATTCTGTAGTGAGACATACCATTATGACCATCCTACTGATATATATTCTGTTGTGAGATATTCCATGATGCCTATTCTACTGATATATGACAGTATTCTGTAGTGAGATATGTCATGATGACCATTCTACTGATATATGACAGTATTCTGTTGTGAGATATGTCTGACAGCCATGATGTCCATTCTACTGATATATGACAGTATTCTGTAGTGAGATATGTCTGACAGCCATGATGTCCATTCTACTGATATATGACAGTATTCTGTTGTGAGATATGTCTGACAGCCATGATGTCCATTCTACTGATATATGACAGTATTCTGTAGTGAGATATGTCTGACAGCCATGATGTCCATTCTACTGATATATGACAGTATTCTGTAGTGAGATATGTCTGACAGCCATGATGTCCATTCTGCTGATATATGACAGTATTCTGTTGTGAGATATGTCTGACAGCCATGATGTCCATTCTGCTGATATATGACAGTATTCTGTAGTGAGATATGTCTGACAGCCATGATGTCCATTCTGCTGATATATGACAGTATTCTGTTGTGAGATATGTCTGACAGCCATGATGTCCATTCTACTGATATATGACAGTATTCTGTTGTGAGATATGTCTGACAGCCATGATGTCCATTCTACTGATATATGACAGTATTCTGTAGTGAGATATGTCTGACAGCCATGATGTCCATTCTACTGATATATGACAGTATTCTGTTGTGAGATATGTCTGACAGCCATGATGTCCATTCTACTGATATATGACAGTATTCTGTAGTGAGATATGTCTGACAGCCATGATGACCATCCTACTGATATATGACAGTATTCTGTAGTGAGATATGTCTGACAGTCATGATGACCATCCTACTGATATATGACAGTATTCTGTTGTGAGATATGTCTGACAGCCATGATGTCCATTCTACTGATATATGACAGTATTCTGTAGTGAGATATGTCTGACAGCCATGATGTCCATTCTGCTGATATATGACAGTATTCTGTTGTGAGATATGTCTGACAGCCATGATGTCCATTCTACTGATATATGACAGTATTCTGTGTGAGATATGTCTGACAGCCATGATGTCCATTCTACTGATATATGACAGTATTCTGTAGTGAGATATGTCTGACAGCCATGATGTCCATTCTGCTGATATATGACAGTATTCTGTTGTGAGATATGTCTGACAGCCATGATGTCCATTCTACTGATATATGACAGTATTCTGTTGTGAGATATGTCTGACAGTCATGATGACCATCCTACTGATATATGACAGTATTCTGTTGTGAGATATGTCTGACAGCCATGATGTCCATTCTACTGGATATATGACAGTATTCTTTGTAGTGAGATATGTCTGACAGCCATGATGTCCATTCTGCTGATATATGACAGTATTCTGTTGTGAGATATGTCTGACAGCCATGATGTCCATTCTACTGATATATGACAGTATTCTGTAGTGAGATATGTCTGACAGCCATGATGTCCATTCTGCTGATATATGACAGTATTCTGTTGTGAGATATGTCTGACAGCCATGATGTCCATTCTGCTGATATATGACAGTATTCTGTAGTGAGATATGTCTGACAGCCATGATGTCCATTCTGCTGATATATGACAGTATTCTGTTGTGAGATATGTCTGACAGCCATGATGTCCATTCTACTGATATATGACAGTATTCTGTAGTGAGATATGTCTGACAGCCATGATGTCCATTCTGCTGATATATGACAGTATTCTGTTGTGAGATATGTCTGACAGCCATGATGTCCATTCTACTGATATATGACAGTATTCTGTAGTGGAACATGTCATGATGGCCGTTCTACTGATATATGACAGTATTCTGTAGTGAGATATGCCATGATGACCATTCTACTGATATATGACAGTATTCTGTAGTGGGACCTGCCATGATGACCATTCTACAGATATATACAGTATTCTGTAGTGAGATATGTCACAATGACCATTCCACAGATATATGCCAGTATTCTGTAGTGAGATATGTCACAATGACCATTCTACTGATATATGACAGTATTCTGTAATGAGATATGTCATGATGACCATTCTACTGATATATGACAGTGTTCTGTAGTGAGATATGTCATGATGACCATCCTACTGATATATGACAGTATTCTGTAGTGAGATATGTCATGATGACCATTCTACTGATATATGACAGTATTCTGTAGTGAGACATGTCTGGCATATGACAGTATTCTGTAGTGAGATATGTCATGATGACCATTCTACTGATATATGACAGTATTCTGTAGTGAGATATGTTATGATGACCATTCTACTGATATATGACAGTATTCTGTAGTGATATATGTTATGATGACCATTCTACTGATATATGACAGTATTCTGTAGTGAGACATGTTATGATGACCATTCTACTGATATATGACAGTATTCTGTAGTGAGATATGTCATGATGACCATTCTACTGATATATGACAGTATTCTGTAGTGAGATATGTTATGATGACCATTCTACTGATATATGACAGTATTCTGTAGTGAGACATGTTATGATGACCATTCTACTGATATATGACAGTATTCTGTAGTGAGATATGTCATGATGACCATTCTACTGATATATGACAGTATTCTGTAGTGAGATATGTTATGATGACCATTCTGCTGATATATGACAGTATTCTGTGGTGAGACATGCCATGATGACCATCCTACTGGTATATGATCGTATTCTGTAGTGAGATATGTCATGATGACCATTCTACTGATATATGACAGTATTCTGTAGTGAGACATGTTATGATGACCATTCTACTGATATATGACAGTATTCTGTAGTGAGATATGTCATGATGACCATTCTACTGATATATGACAGTATTCTGTAGTGAGATATGTTATGATGACCATTCTGCTGATATATGACAGTATTCTGTAGTGAGACATGCCATGATGACCATCCTACTGGTATATGATCGTATTCTGTAGTGAGATATGTCATGATGACCATTCTACTGATATATGACAGTATTCTGTAGTGAGATATGTTATGATGACCATTCTGCTGATATATGACAGTATTCTGTAGTGAGACATGTCATGATGACCATTCTACTGATATATGACAGTATTCTGTAGGGGGACATGCCATGGTGACCATTCTACTGGTATATGACAGTATTCTGTAGTGAGACATGTCTGACATATGACAGTATTCTGTATTGGGACATGTCATGATGACTATACTACTGATATATGACAGTATTCTGTTGTGAGACATGCCATGATGACCATTCCACAGATATATGACAGTATTCGGTAGTGAGATATGTCACGATGAACAGCCTACTGATATATGACAGTATTCTGTAGTGAGATATGTTATGATGACCATCCTACTGCTGATTTATCAAGACTATTTTGTCATTAAATGACAGCAAATTGACTGCTGAAACAAAAGCTGACATATTTTGTTATATATATTCTGTGTTTATATAAAATTCTTTGTTTAATATTCAAAATGTAAGTGATGCTGAATTTATTTTGAACGCATTTTGTATCAGCCATTTTTTGTATGATTTTTTGTTAAGCTCAATTTGCCGATATGCATACTCTTTTAGATATGATTTAATTTTATAAATCAAAAGTCTTGAGGTATCAAGGCCTGTGATATTATTACGCTGTTTTTAATCGGAACACATGCCCTATTATCCGTCCATGGAAAAGTATTGAATTAAATGCACCCGCTGCTTTACAGGAGCGCTATGATCCGTCCATGGAACAGTATTGAATTAGATGCACCCGCTGCTTTACAGGAGCGTGTTTTTATGGAGGTTTACATACATATTTATGTCTATATATTGTATCTTGTGCTATTTGATTGATTATAGCTTAATTGGTTAATTACGTTCGTTTCTAAGAAGTTGATGTCATAGTTATAATGCTGGACGCCCATTTTTGCATGAAACACAATCATGTAAATTCGATCACGAAAATGGAAATAAATCAATTTCCTTCTTAATTTGTCTTGGCTTTAAGGGTTTAATTTCATACCCAAACAAAATTATGCATATGCAAATAATCATATTTTGACCATTTTTTTTTATATAAATCATTTTTGTATGAATGAGAGAATCTAAGAAATGAAATAGATTTCAGTGGGATATCAATGTGCACTCATTCTATCGCAGAAAAAAAAATAGTATGGTGAACTTAAATTTCTTTAATAATATTTTACTGTATGTATCACTGATTGAAATTAACTAAAAAAATCGGTTGTTCACCATGCCGATTTCTGCCAAAGCGATCAGTGACAAAATCGCTTGTTAATAGGAGAAAACCTCAAACCCAAATTGTGGGAATGCTCAAATTCCAATCTTAATATATTAATATCCTATCAATGCTCTCCAATCGTATAAGTCGCTATGTAGGATCTTACTGATTTCAATTGAATTTGGTGCTCAGAGCGCCCAGCTGTTGAATATTTAATAGTCTTATGATATCACGTCCGCATTTTAACTACTTTACTTGCAGTCGGGGAAGAGGGATGGTCTCTGCATTATCCCGAGGTTTACACCAAGTACTCGTCCATAATTCTACCCCGCATTATGGTGCCAACATCAGCAGATACCCCGCCAGCGTGGCGTGTAACTCGGCTGAGCCAACCAAAAAGCACCTACCATTATGTTCCCTTCAAAGCACTATGAAGAGCCTTCGGGATTGGTTGACACTCGCGTTACTGCAAGCCGGTTAGATCCTAATTTTAATTAGACTGGCTCAAATTCAAGTGTAAATTCGAGTCTTTTTCCGTCAAGATAGCTGAAATTTTAGCTGCTTCTCGGTGCAGTATTCATTCTCAATTGATACGAATGCTCATTCGACTATAACTTTCAGTTTTCTGGGACATTTCATGTGACTTCCTGTAATGAAGGTAACGAAACTTCTTAAGAGGAAATGGTGCGAAAGAAAGTATGTAGTACTCAACCGTACAAAATTGACAAGTAAAGAATAACAATATTCTCTATGTAGGATAATGTTTATATTTTACTGATTTATTCTATTTTCACAGATTGCGGGAAGAAAATAATTTCAACTGAGAAACAATGGCAGTTATTTTTGAACATAGGTTGTCCACCCCATTCAAGAAAAACGCCATTCTTACACATAGACAACGGTGCAATTTTTGTGTCACCATGCAGGCTAACTATAGTGTTTTTGAGAGAAATCTTGGAAAGTGAATTCCGATATACTGGCAACCGGAAGTGGTAGCTATGCTTTTTTCATCAGTACAGTTATTGTATGTATCACTATGCAGGCCATAATAATATGAAGCCTCACGTTTTTGAGAGAGATCCTTGAAACTGAATTCCAACCGGAAGAAGAGCTATAATTCTGTTTTTTTCTTCCAGTTTCGTTTCCAAGATGTCCGTATTCTCTTAAATGACAATATCCGCAACTCCTTATCTTATGTACTTGTTCCCTAATCAGTACTAATTATATGAGAGAAAATGTGACGAGAAATGGCAGTTTCTGAGATCCAGCGACTTTTACCAACCTCCTTTTGCAGGCTTGTATATACTCCGTACAGTAACCTCGGCGAATACGATCGTCAGCACCAACGAAAATACCGATGACCGCACATGGTGACGGGGACAGTATGGTCGCAAAGCGAAGAATGGAGCGCGACAAAGGATGTGGCGCGTTTTAGTGAGAGTTTGTTCCACATGGGGGGGGGGTATTTGGTTTAATGTCACACTCAAGGTTGTTTCACTCATATGCTGACAGTCAGTTTGGATGGTTGAGGGAGCCGGAAAACCCGGAGAGAACCACCGCCCGTCGGCAAGCTGTTATTCCAAAACCCTACGACCCAGTTACTCTGTGCATACGACAAGATAATATACTGTAAGCTAATGAACATTTCGTTCGTACATCACATACCATTTTGGTACTCCAAACTGCACCTCATGGGGGCTAAGATCTCACTAAAACGCGCCATGTCCTTTATGAATGTCGAACATGGCGACTTCCAGTAGGGTTAAAAAATATGACTAACCTGTTAACACAAAAAGAAGAATTTTTTTTTTTTGCCAACGCCTTAACGACGCTGTTGTAATAAATACATGCAATTATGTTGAAGAATAACACTCCTCTATTGAAACAAAATCCCAACGGTCTGGATAAAGCATGATAGAATTACAAATTCCCGATCAACCGTCTACTTTCGTTGTGAACGCTATTGGAAAGGATATTCCGTGACAATCTACAAGAGACACATCTGTCCATAAATCCATTCGCTTTAATTTGATTTCTAAATTAAGCTATGAGTGGTGGGTTTTTTTCGTCTTTTTTTTTGATGATTTTGCTGGAATAAGATCACTGTAGGACTGGCCAAATGTGCGGTTGATGCTACACACTTCTGCTAGCCGCAAAAATTAGTCCGAGCCCAAATTATTCAGCAATTGGTAAAGGGCTACATTTCAAAGCTGGGATATCGCCTGCTAAATCGTACGCCAAGTTACGCCATGCACGTTTTAAGGAAATCTGTTTGTGTTTGTGTGTCAAGAAAATCTGCCAGTAATTTTCTTCTCATTACCCAACTTCATCACCATATGAGGCCCACGTATTGGGGAGGCCACCCAAACAATCTGATCCAATGTGATCATAAAAGCTGATGGAATCACATATTCAATACGACATCTGTATACGATAAAGTATATATTTGTTGGTACTGTACCTCTCAATTTCAGTTCAAATTTTTATGGATTTATTTTAGATTTGGAGGCTCCCCGTGAAAAGGAATAGTGGGTACAGTCACGTCGCCAGTTCCGATCCAGTGTCAGTTTCGACCCACTTAATATCAAATCATTGCTTCTTGTCACAACCAACATCACGCGAAATCTAAAAACGGTGTCGTCTGTTGGCGCTTTCGTCCAAAGAAAGTATATCATATTTTGTTTCTCACATATAATTATCATATGGTACTACGTTTCTCACATATAATTATCACACGGTACTACATATCTGTCATAAATGTATTCACTCGAGTGTCGCTCTAAAGGCATCGTTGACGAACCACCACCATCGATGGAGGGCCAAGCTGGGTCGTACCATGGCCTGAAAAGCGCCCACTACATGTACGTAAATTCGTAACGTTGAGTGCTGATTCGCATTGCTTTTCTTTAATATGCTATTCAGAGGTAAATTAAATTACCAGCGAATTAACATTAATTATATAGTGAGTATACGCTCATAAGCCATCGGAGATATTTCACTGTCCAATCTATCTTGTCAATATGATCATGTAGCTGGACCATGTCACTATCACCCCAACCCGCATTATTTAATGCCAAGTATACACTTATGACAGGAAGACATGCAAAACGAAATATCCATAATATATACACTGTTATAAATCACACCGTAAATTCACAGTTAAATGTACTGGCAGAAAAGGTGCCAGTACATTCAACTGTAAAATTACGTTGCACCGTATTTTACAATAACTGTTTGGCTTTGTACTGTAAAATGTTGCACCGTATTTTATAATTACCGTTTATTGACAGGCATTCAACTGTAAAATTTGGGTTGCCCTGTAATTTACAATTACTGTTGTTTCAACATTCTTTAATCAATTCAATTACGTGACACCACTGTCTACAATTATCGGCAACGTCGGTCACTGGAAGGCCGAAATGGCCATAGCGCTTAGTATTTGCAAATGCGATCACCACAAGTTTCGTAAATAATCACGAACGAATCTGTGCAAATAGTAGGACACAACTCCAAGTCAGATCATAAAACCCATCTTCGCATATCCAAGTCAAACACTAAATGACGGAACGTAGTATTTAACTTGAAATGTGAAGATGGATAAAACCAAAACCAAACCGTACTACAGACAGAAAATTAAAGTTAGCCGCTGCGTCCGTCCCAGCGCGTGTTCTGATAATGCTCTGAATGTTGTATCGTACAACGCAGGTGTCGGATGTTTCCTGCAACGGAGCGTTTCGTGTGCAAAGATATCCACCTCCTTTCAGAGAAAACAGGATTTTATGTTACGTGTGTGCGCAGTTTACCCATTGCAGTTGATGTCAACTGAAATATCACAGTTCAATTTACAGATTAATGTGTTTACGATTGAATGTACTGTAAACTCCAACATACATTTACTGTGAAATAACGGTAATTTATAACAGTGTAGGACCCTATTTTGGGGGGAAAAGTTCTCATGTTGACGATTTCATTTGTATATATCTAGGTCAAAGGTCAATGCCAAAACGAGGCTGGATCGGAACTGGCGACAGTGGGTCGAAACTGACATCTCTCATCAAGAAATGTAATCTTATTTTCCCGACAGTTCAATTCATCAACAACTAAAAGTGACAGATCCATGTCTCAAGCATAATGGAAACAGCTGTGTTATGATCTTTCCAAGCTTTTTCCTTTTTTCAGAAACATGAATGACGGGGAGAATGTGTGGAGGGGTACATTGCCACCTAAAATGACGCCAGAATGGAAGATGACTCATTTGCAGACAACATTATGCAATGAAATTTATTCTCATAATTCATCATGACTGACTTCAATTCGTCACCATAGCAACTGCTCCTCTTGCCGACGCTTCATGTGCGCGAGACAGATTGGGAGAGGCAGACGACTTCAGATCGTCCATATTGAAAGGCGATTAATGCTACAATTCAACTAACACGATTTAAGCAAACCAGCTGGGGGTTAGTGAAAGAAGAATATGGATGGAGGCAACGATGCGTCTTGCAATTTCTCGTGTGTTTTCGTTTTTCATTCCTCTAATTGGCACGGTCCATGAATCATCCTTAAATGTGAAATTCGATAAAAACCGTTTTGCACCAATTAATGTCACGAAGACGCCTGTTTAATTTAATTCTTCCGGATTTTTTATTGGCTCTGCTCTGGACGCCAACGAGAACGTAATTGGCAACGAGCATAAATACATGTGTTAATGACGTTCTTGAAGGATACTTTCTTTTCGATCAGTTTATCATAATCATTTTGTAGGATTTATATGGGCTGTTAAATTCTCCAACACCGACCTTTTTGACTCGTCTCATTAAAATAGTATTTGTATGTAGTTGATGGTATCAGTCATTCACATACAAAAGAAAGTTGTTTAATCACGTTCGACTAAATTGCATTAAATAATCCGCCGATGTTGGACTCCATCGTGAAACCATATTGTATTTAGTGAAATCATGAAAGTTAACATTGACTCTTGGGGAAATCATTGGATAGATATAGGAGACTTCATGGTGAAATCTGTTTAATAGAGATAATATATTTCATGGTGAAATCGAGAGATAAAAGACGAATTGACGAATTCGTGAGAGACATGACATATATCACAGGAGACTTTATGGCGGATTCATGATAGTTAATAGGTTTAGTGCCTGTACGTTAAATTTCACGGTGAGATCAAGTATACGTAGCGACTACAATAGCATGGTGGTTTCATGAAATACCATGAGAGAGTTCAAGGTGAAATCACGAGAGGATTATAGATTGCATGGTAAAATCACGAGACGATAACAGTAGCAGGCCTGCAAGTGGCTCACAGTGAAAATATAGGAGAAAATATAGGAGAAAATTTGTCAAAATATAGGAGAAATATAGGAATTTTCTAAACAAAATATAGGAAATAAATGAGTGAAAGACAGGCCACTACTACATTGTATGTTCCAAACTGTAGTTTTCGAAACACCAGTCTGTTGGGATAATAGCCTACAATGTATGGAGTTCATTATGCCATACCGCATTCATTCGTTACCAGCAAAAAAAAAGAGCAAATATATATGTGCGCACTAATTGGATGTAGTTTTGATAATTTTTAGCAATTAGTCCGGCTCATAATTAGAGAGTCCAATGTGAAGGAAGCCTGAATGATTCTACCTAATTACATAATGACAGAACATGTATATCGGTAACTATAACTGAGTGATTTACGGGCACTAATTAATTTGACGTGATTTGACGGTAATTAAATATTACATGAAGGTATCGAATTCTCCGACATCATTTTTCATGAGAGCTTGGCAGGACCGGGGAGAGGTTTAGTTTTTTTATCATGTCAATCTAGACACCATTGTCAGTTAGGCTGTGTACGAATATTAAGTATTGTATGATAATTTCCTTGGTAGAACACTGATATACTGCACCCTCGATAAAACTAGGGGTATCACTGTACCGTCAGGCTATATAACAAGACACCAAATCATAGTAGTACAAATACAGGCGTTCTAAACCACTCGGCTACCTCGAGCCCTTCGGTTAGCATCTGCGCGAACCCAGTCAAATTTAACAGTGAGTAGTAGGGTTTAGCGTAGTTTTCAACCTTGTTTCAGTCATATCACGACGGTGCCTACCTGTGCCAGAACACGAGAGTGCTCACAGTTCCTATTACCCTGGACACTGATCAGCCCAGCCATGCAGTACAGCACCCGGTCACCAATCCAAACAATCTTAACATTGCTTAACTTCGGTGATCTGACGAGAACCGGTGTGTCCAACGCTATAAGTCAAATTTAATCTCGACATAGATTGGTGATTTTAATAAAAGTATCACCACGAACCTGTGTGACTTTCCATGCATAACACTGTCTTGCTTCAACTCACGCTCTGTGTTGGTGACAAGGAGGAAACAGAAGCCGTACACATCCAGAAAATGGTGTTGACCCAACACCCTTTGTTGGTGTTGAGAGCTGGTCAACATCATAAAGTGGTGTTGAGAAATGGTGTTGACCAATGTGAACACAAATAGTGGTGTTGAGGCCAGTTCAACATCAAATAATGATGTTAGTTAACACCAATAAAGGGTGTGGAAAATGACTCAACACCATATTTTGGTGCTAACTGAGAAATGCTAGTACTGGTTCAACGTCAATTATCCTGGCTGTGTATACTGTTGAAAAGAACATTAAATTTCTCAAACGCGTTATTGTGAAGTGGGGCGAGCGCAAATTCAGAACGCTCTATTGATGAACAGTGATATGATTATGTGGCGCAAGTGATCCATGTGTACGTCGCTGTGGGTAAGTTACACCATCTCCAATCGCAGATTCGTCTAGCGTGTTCACAAGAATAGGGAACGTCTAGTTTTTGCGCGATACAGTGTCGTTTTCTCTGTCTCTGTAGCGGAGATCGAACTCCGCAGGAGATGATGATGGTTCCATTACGGAGAAAAGGTTCATCATCCCGCAGCATCGTACATCAGAATACTTTATTTGGGACACGCGGTATTTTGGACTAGCAAAACAGATATCCATAATCTTTGCTGTATTAGTTTATGTTTTAATATAACCATTTCTCTAAACCCATGTCCGAGGTTCGTTTTGAACACGTGTCTCCACATGTTTAGGTTTCAAACACTTTCCTAAACACATCGACGTCAACGTGTTCAGGGTTTAAACACTTTCCCAAAACAAATCAATTTCAACGTGTTTAGGTTTTGAACACTTTTCCGGGCGCATAATTGTGCGTGTTTAGGTCAAACTCCGAACAGCGCATGTCAGCTGTAGGATTTCCGTTTTGGCTCTGATGACCCTGTTTTTTCAAATTTTTCCAAACGTGAACGCTAGACTTACACTCTAAAATAATATTACCAGAAAATATTCCAACAACTCCGACCGAGGTATATATATGTAGGGTCCAAGATAACATTTCACTAAAGAACCCAGTTCCTATGCCGTACGTCACATCAGTCATATCTGACGCAGGTACGGTTGAATGAATGACATGACAACTGACATTTGGTTGCTTTTGGAAACGATCACGCGCTTCAGCAGACGACCACGCGCCCCTACTCGATTTCCTGCTCATTCCGGTTTCACACCTGCTCCTATCCGCGTGTTAGAATCAATCACAGCTGGTATAAGACAGGATACAAAGGTCATTGTACATCGTTAATTAAAGATGATTGATCAGTTGGCGATAAGCTATCAGAAATCAACGTAAAGGCCGACGTACAGTTTGATACATTCATCTGTTCATAACTTTCTCCACATGCGGGTTAATTCATCCTCGCGAGCCAGTGTATCAATCGATAGGTTACGATGCGAGGATTTAAGGATTACCTGGACTCCTGCAGATGTATGGATGAGTCTCTATTTCATATGTACTATTTAATAATAATAAAATGATCTGTAATAAATATATACGTTTGATAAGTAAATAAATAAAATGAAGAAAAAAATGAGAAAATTATATTTGAAATAGAGACTGGACGATTTGATGGGTTTCGTCGTGTAAAGATTCCATCTGGAGGCGTGGTTAGTCTGGATGATTGACATGTTTTTACCTTCGGTGGCAATATTTGTATCAATTTCATTCTGACGCCATACTGTGACGTCTCGGCGGTAACGTCATTCCCATTGTTCAGGTCATGGTAGTAACGTCATTCTCATTGTTGACGTCACATGAACGCACTGCTTCCAGCGTGCGTATATGAACGAACCAATCAAATCCTTTAACTTGGGGGCGGGGTCAGAATACGGAGTTTTCATTGGTTACATAAAATGCACAGTATATTGTGCATTCTTTCTTGCAAAGTTAGCTCCTTTGTGACGTTCCGTCCAGTCCCTGTTTCAAGCATTTCTTGATAGGCAGAGTTACTTCCTTTTGTTTCTTGTTTAAAATAGATTATGAAACAGGGGCTGGATCCAGTCTAGTGCAGATGGGATTAATTAGGCCTACACGGAGTATTGTCCGCACACAAAATTTTTCGGACGCCTGACGCGTCATTTTGGTGTTCTTATTTTGTACATTGATGTTCCCAATATAAATCTAGTTCTCTGAATATACGAATTTGTTATTGAATACGGGTATTCAACATCGATGTTCTGGTGTTGAGTGTCATTACAATTTGAAAAACCAATATTTACAATACGACTGAATGAAAGAGAACAAATACTGCTATTCTTATTTATTCGAGAACACCAAAAGAGTTCTAAAATTGTGGCAGTGTTCTGATTTTTGGTCAGTACAGTTTGAATACCAGTGTTCACCTTTAGAATACGACTGAATGGAAAGATTTTGAACAAGGTGCGAATTTCGAAATAAATCTGATTAAAACCAGATCTCGAAAAACGCCCCCAATCTTACATCGCTGATTTAAGATCTGACGCTACGGTCCGGGTTTCTGTGTTCCAACAACAGCTCCAGGTAGATCAAGGTCACGCGTCTGGCCCGTCTCACTTTGCAACGAGGCGGCGACACGTGTAAGGTGTGTGTAAATCCCATCTTCTCGCATATTTTGTCTTGTTTCATCAAATTAATATTGTATTCTCTAGAAACCATGATGATATTCAACATCAATATAGCATTTAAATATATCGATTAATTCCAGGACACATTCCTCTGTTCATAATCTCGAGGTGTCCATGCATATGTGTCCTGACCATGACATTTTCAAACACAGACCTACATCCCTAAATCGTGGAGAATTTCCGTGACTGGTCAATACTCAGAGCATAGAAACGGGTATGTTGATTCAAGATTTACCATCCTCGCGAGCCAGTGTATCAATCAATAGGTTACGATCGATA
The DNA here is from genome assembly GCA_036873755.1 of Hanleya hanleyi. Lineage (NCBI taxonomy): Eukaryota > Metazoa > Mollusca > Polyplacophora > Lepidopleurida > Hanleyidae > Hanleya > Hanleya hanleyi. The sequence goes on from JAVTVY010037548.1 coordinate 74,609, forward strand.
CACTGGCTTGGTTAGTTCTGGATATAAATAGCTCGAGGGGTTTCCACTACACCGAACCAATCAGTAAGCGGACTGAAGCAGCTCATCAGGCCAATCCGCAGCAAGGCTTGAGTTTTGACTGGTTTGAATTTCATCGCCTGTCAGACTACCTTTGAAGTTAAACTGAAATCAGCATCAGATACCGACACGCTAATTCAAACAACCGCTGGGTATGAAATGTATGAGATTATGTAATACACGAAACCACTCGAGAACTCCTTCGAATTACCAAAAAGGTCCAGGTAAACCCTCGATGAGGATTTAACGATTACCTGGACTAGTGCAGATGATATTTACATGAGCGACAAGTAAAGACGGGAAGCGGTTTTTGTAGATCCAGTTTTAATCAGACTGATTTCGAAACGTGCGGCCACTGTGTTCTTGAAGCCCTCGTACGGTGGCAGAGTTGGCAGGCCCTGTGTTGGAGAATGCCTTTCTTACCTTGCTGTGTCACCCCACTGCCAGTGCCAAGTGACAGAATTTAAATAGCCTCGGGAAGAATACATTTGACATGTATCATTTGATTGTAGATCTGCTTAATTTCACATCCAAACGTGACTAGTATTACAAGAAACTCTGACCCGGCCTAACAGAAACTTGCTAAGTCGGAGTCATTAACATTTAAACGGATCGTCACACGAATCAAGTCGTTTCATTCGGTGGGAAATTAACAGGAAAATATATTCCTAATCACGCTTTCTCTCCGTCTACATCTAGTTAACATTCTTAAATATCCCTCTCTGTCTCTGTGGCTCTCTCTTTGTGGCATCGGCTGGTTCATAAGCTTTCCTTGCGCTATATTGACCTGTGAACCTTGCTCTCAAAGCACACATCTCGAGGCCGGGAAAACTACACTCCTAAAAATATTGGTTACTTTCGGATTCAAATATGGAACCCAACAGATTCCCTTCAGAATCCAGTTAGTTTCACGCAGAAGTATATGTCAGTTACATAACATATCCGAGATTTGGGTTTTATATATATGGAACCATATTTATTTCGATAAATTATTGGTTCCACTCAACTGTGAGACAGACTAACATTTCCTTGGGGACTAAATTTCCCCCATGCCGGATCGTTACATAGGCTTAACCCTCTGTGTGATGTTTCCCCTTAATGGCATAACATTATTTCATTTTGAAAGAAAGAACGAAGAAGTTTTTAGCGGGATTCGAACTCACGACCTTTAAACAACATGGAAATGCTCACTGAGTTATTTCGGTTCACCCACTCTCTGGGCTTTTCATATTTTTCGAATATGGCATCGGAATGGATAACTATGATGGCCGAGAGGGGCCATCGCACTTCGCCCTCAAGAAGTATGGGGCGAAGTCGCGATAGTACGAAGTCGCGAAGCGATAATGCGAAGTCGCGAAGCGATAATGCGAAGTCGCGAAGCGATATGCGAAGTCGCGAAGCGATACTGCGAAGACGCGAAGCGATATTGCGAAGACGCGAAGCGATAACGCGAAGTCGCGAAGCGATAACGCGAAGACGCGAAGCGATAACGCGAAGACGCGAAGCGATAACGCGAAGACGCGAAGACGCGAAGCGATAATGCGAAGTCGCGAAGCGATAGTGCGAAGTCGCGATACGCGATACGCGAAGTCGCGATACGCGATACGCGAAGTCGCGATACGCGATACGCGAAGTCGCGATACGCGATAGGCGATACGCGAAGTCGCGATAGGCGATACGCGAAGTCGCGATAGGCGATACGCGAAGTCGCGATAGGCGATACGCGAAGTCGCGATAGGCGATACACGAAGTCGCGATAGGCGATACGCGAAGTCGCGATACGCGATAGGCGATACGCGAAGTCGCGATAGGCGATACACGAAGTCGCGATAGGCGATACGCGAAGTCGCGATAGGCGATACACGAAGTCGCGATACGCGATACGCGAAGTCGCGATAGGCGATACGCGAAGTCGCGATACGCGATAGGCGATACGCGAAGTCGCGATAGGCGATACGCGAAGTCGCGATAGGCGATACGCGAAGTCGCGATACGCGATACACGAAGTCGCGATAGGCGATACACGAAGTCGCGATACGCGATACGCGAAGTCGCGATAGGCGATACGCGAAGTCGCGATAGGCGATACGCGAAGTCGCGATAGGCGATACGCGAAGTCGCGATAGGCGATACGCGAAGTCGCGATAGGCGATACACGAAGTCGCGATAGGCGATACGCGAAGTCGCGATAGTCGCGATACGCGAAGTCGCGATACGCGATACGCGAAGTGGTATGAAAGAAATCACTGCGCATGTCACGTTCAATTCGGGTCTCGCTTCAAAGATTCAGATGACTACATGTATATATTCCGTTAATGATTCAGTGAAGTCTACAATAAATGTACCCGGTACATTGCACTTGCTTCGATAAACACACTGATAAGTTTACAAGTCAACACGTTCCATTACACATTTAATGTTCATACTTTCCAGTTTAGCACAATGAACCTTTGCTATATTCTAATTAGTACCTCAAGCGCGAAGACCATCGTATGTTGTACATTCCATAGAAGAAACACGAATCGACAAGATTAAAATATTCCATGAATCGAAAATGAATAGCGTTTTACCAGGAAATATTACACTAACCACACACCAATATAGATAGGGATTTACTGGGAGATGCTATTGTATAACCATAAGCTAAATATATTGATTTACTAGGGATTGGAGAGAACTACGAAAGTATTGAATGATGGGGACTCACTGCTTTGCTGGTATACATTTGCATATAGTACTTCTGTAGTCATTGTTTTCCCATGCTATTGTACCAGACGGGTATCCAACATGGTACAGTGTTTGGGGGAGTTCCGAATCACTTTTCACCTCCAGACTGCTAGCGCTCGTTCTTTTACGAGGTGAGAGCGACTGTTGGTCTTATATTCTAGGTAAATCTGTCGTCTATAATTGTATGTAAAAAAAATCTTCATTCGAACTTATCAATCGATGAGAAAATAACCTCCGCTTCAGTGCACCAGCGCGGGCAGTTGCGAATCATTTTGGTGAGTTGCGGATCACGCCATCTATCGGCCGTTACAGGCACTGAGAATGGAATTTTTATTGGCTTGAGGTGTCATCTGCTAATCATACATAGGTCGGTGAAGCCCCAGAGAAGATTTCAATGTTGCCGTAATTCTCCCCGCCCCGTGAGCGAATTTTTAACTATTGCAGTCCAGGCACAAATGACACACAGATCTAGCCTCGAAAATGTTCTGAAGTATATTTATCTTGTAGCGAGCCTACATAATTGCATTGTAATCTCAATTTAATTATTTTTTAGAACATTTTAGGATCAGATGTCTGACAATCATGGAGGGTGAGCTTGTGAACTTTCCTGTACTGCTCCAAAACGACAAAACAGAGGAAGCGGGAACTTCGTGACTTTAAAGTTTATCATATTAAGGTCATTTTAGTCCTGGACCGAGCAGAGGATCATTTGTATATTCAAAAGGCGGCCGTGTGGTATCTCAGAAATGTTTTTTTTTTCAGCCAGTTCTGTCCATTTCTTCGATTTTTTTCTGGCCTAAAAGGACCAGAAAGTATTTTATTTGGGCAAAAGTAGTTATTCTCTACTTTATTTGGTAGTTTATGAAAGAAAATCGAAAAATTAAAATTTCGAAAAATCGGCCCAAAAAATAGTCGACAAATGGCTGCCGAGATGACGTTACTCGACGTCATCATAGAGTTCATCTTAAACTTTGTTACTCTTTCGGGTAGAGCTTGAACAAAAGATAGGGTGTGTTATGTTGCAGCGCTCTAGCCTTATGGATAGCGAAAATATATGGGTTGACTCCCCCCCCCCCACCTCCGATACACCCCAAATCTTCCAGGCCAGATAGTGTTAATAAAGGGACATCCAGTTATTGAACTCGTAGAAACCTCGCTCAGTGATAAACATTTTTATTTATAAAAACTGTTTATATTGGAGTAAGAGTTATGTCTGAAATTATTGAATATGATTATGTAATATCGAGAAAATGATTTGTTCACCAAGGTTTGAAATGATTCGCGTATAGTTCCGATTACAAGGATATTGTCATTGATTCATGTTTTTCTGACAATGCCATGGATTGACCAATCTTCCTTAAAGTCGGTTTACACCTGTTGTATTAGGTGTGAGACGGTTCCTTATTCACCGATTTCAAGTTATGAAAGGCGCTTATTTCGTTGATTCGGAACTGCCATCTCTATAGCGCCATTATATTACAATGCTGGTCAGTTAACATTTATCGCAAATCACTAGATATTTTGTTTGGCCATTTAGCAAGATTCTGTCACTTAAATAAATACTGAATATATCGCCTAAACCCACCTTATTTCGCGCAGATTCACTACTGGAAAAATCGCACGTGTTTTTCGACTCGGTGTCAATTTGTCATTGCACAGTACCGGAAGTATTACGTTGCCGAATTGACCGGAAAAGAAACAATGCAGGTCGGTTGTTTGACATTCATTTCAGTCCACGGAAACAGACGTTCCAATAGACCTAAAAAGTTTCAATCGGATGCTTTACTTCAAGAAATATCAGGCATTAATTAGGAAAGTGATCCGGAACTCCCCGTGATTTGGAACTCCCCCAAAAACTGTATATACAACTGTAGCCGTTGTATTGTCACAATGAAACACACGTTCCTCTCATTTTATTGAAATTGTCATGGATGAAATGCAAGAACTATATTTCTAGGTATAGTAAACTGAGTATGCGGGCTATAATCGAGTGTCTACTCATAATTTATTACATGCAGACAAAATATAACTGAGTTTGAATTTTTCACATTATACAATATATATCATATATCATGAAAAACATAAAAAAAACTGTATATTTTGTTTTGTATTTCCTTTGTTTTATCTCAAGATATAACTGGTTAACAGAAAAAAAATACAGAACAACCCATAAACACAATCTGTAGATAAGGAGTATCATTAAATAGTTGCCATTTCCAGCAAACTAGGATCGATTGTAGTGAACAGGCTGGTGACTGCATTGAATTATCCATCTCACTCGCCCACACTTACCCTCCTTCACCCTTAAGTCGCGGCCTGGGGATATTTACTTGTGGTAATAAAGGTTCAGTAACTATAATTCGAAGCTGTAGAAACTGTGAAATTTAACATTTTACTTTATTAGCTTTGCAACTGGGAATATATATGAAATTCAGGATAAGAAATCAAACAATGAGAATGTAGGGGTGGGGAAATAAGCCCTGCATTCAGTTGTATCATGGAGAGGAATCAATCTGTTAATGGTTGAAATACATTTAGAAAAATCGGGGAAGGTTGAATTTTGACCTCCAAAAAAGCCAAGGGCCTAGACAAAAATTTGGGTCGGAACTCAAGTTTCGAGGATTTAATCCAAACTTCGTTCTAAAGTTGTAACTTAACTTTGGGGAACTTTATTACCTAAGGGTTAAGTAATAAGCATTTAGCAAGAATCATCAAGAATGAGTACGCATGCTACGATTCAATGAAGGGAGCCCTATGCATTAACACGACAACCCACGAACCCACTACGAATGCTCGATAATCTGTTACGAATACATACGTATGCAGTATACGATGTGAGTACGAATGCAGTACGAACCTGTTACGCTGTGACACGACCCCCCCCCCTCCCCGGAGGCCACGCGAACCTATATAAAGACGGTCGAGCGAGGCTCTTCATTTCATGGAAGAAACACGAATATTTTAATCTTGTCGATTCGTGTTTCTTCTATGGAATGTACAACATACGATGGTCTTCGCGTTTGAGGTACTAATTATAGAATATAACAAAGGTTCATTGTGCTAAACTGGAAAGTATGAACATTACATGTGTAATGGAACGTGTTGGCTTGTAAAATTATCAGTGTGTTTATCGAAGCAAGTGCAATGTACCGAGTACATTTATTGTAGACTTCACTGAATTATTAACGAAATATATAGTCATCTGAATCTTTGAAGCGAGACCCGAATTGAACGTGACATGCGCAGTGATTTCTTTCATACCACTTCGCGTATCGCGTATCGCGACTTCGCTTATCGCGTATCGCGACTTCGTGTATCGCCTATCGCGACTTCGCGTATCGCCTATCGCGACTTCGCGTATCGCCTATCGCGTATCGCGACTTCGCGTATCGCGTATCGCGACTTCGTGTATCGCCTATCGCGACTTCGCGTATCGCCTATCGCGACTTCGTGTATCGCCTATCGCGACTTCGTGTATCGCCTATCGCGACTTCGCGTATCGCCTATCGCGTATCGCGACTTCGCGTATCGCCTATCGCGACTTCGTGTATCGCCTATCGCGACTTCGCGTATCGCCTATCGCGACTTCGCGTATCGCCTATCGCGTATCGCGACTTCGCGTATCGCCTATCGCGACTTCGCGTATCGCCTATCGCGACTTCGTGTATCGCCTATCGCGACTTCGCGTATCGCCTATCGCGACTTCGCGTATCGCGTATCGCCTATCGCGACTTCGCGTATCGCCTATCGCGACTTCGTGTATCGCCTATCGCGACTTCGCGTATCGCCTATCGCGACTTCGCGTATCGCGTATCGCGTATCGCGACTTCGTGTATCGCCTATCGCGACTTCGCGTATCGCCTATCGCGACTTCGCGTATCGCGTATCGCGACTTCGCGTATCGCGTATCGCGACTTCGCGTATCGCGTATCGCGACTTCGCGTATCGCGTATCGCGACTTCGCACTATCGCTTCGCGACTTCGCATTATCGCTTCGCGTCTTCGCGTTATCGCTTCGCGTCTTCGCGTTATCGCTTCGCGTCTTCGCGTTATCGCTTCGCGGCTTCGCATTATCGCTTCGCGTCTTCGCAATATCGCTTCGCGTCTTCGCAGTATCGCTTCGCGACTTCGCATATCGCTTCGCGACTTCGCATTATCGCTTCGCGACTTCGTACTATCGCGACTTCGCCCCATACTTCTTGAGGGCGAAGTGCGATGGCCCCTCTCGGCCATCATAGAATATAGCAAAGGTTCATTGTGCTAAACTGGAAAGTATGAACATTAAATGTGTAATGGAACGTGTTGACTTGTAAACTTATCAGTGTGTTTATCGAAGCAAGTGCAATGTACCGGGTACATTTATTGTAGACTTCACTGAATCATTAACGGAATATATACATGTAGTCATCTGAATCTTTGAAGCGAGACCCGAATTGAACGTGACATGCGCAGTGATTTCTTTCATACCACTTCGCGTATCGCGTATCGCGACTTCGCGTATCGCGTATCGCGACTTCGTGTATCGCCTATCGCGACTTCGCGTATCGCCTATCGCGACTTCGCGTATCGCCTATCGCGACTTCGCGTATCGCCTATCGCGTATCGCGACTTCGCGTATCGCCTATCGCGACTTCGCGTATCGCGTATCGCGACTTCGTGTATCGCCTATCGCGACTTCGTGTATCGCGTATCGCGACTTCGCGTATCGCCTATCGCGACTTCGCGTATCGCCTATCGCGACTTCGCGTATCGCCTATCGCGTATCGCGACTTCGCGTATCGCCTATCGCGACTTCGCGTATCGCGTATCGCGACTTCGTGTATCGCCTATCGCGACTTCGCGTATCGCCTATCGCGACTTCGCGTATCGCGTATCGCGACTTCGCGTATCGCCTATCGCGACTTCGCGTATCGCGTATCGCGACTTCGTGTATCGCCTATCGCGACTTCGCGTATCGCCTATCGCGACTTCGCGTCTCGCCTATCGCGTATCGCGACTTCGCGTATCGCCTATCGCGACTTCGCGTATCGTGTATCGCGACTTCGTGTATCGCCTATCGCGACTTCGCGTATCGCCTATCGCGACTTCGCGTATCGCCTATCGCGTATCGCGACTTCGCGTATCGCCTATCGCGACTTCGCGTATCGCGTATCGCGACTTCGTGTATCGCCTATCGCGACTTCGCGTATCGCCTATCGTGACTTCGCGTATCGCGTATCGCGTATCGCGACTTCGTGTATCGCCTATCGCGACTTCGCGTATCGCCTATCGCGACTTCGCGTATCGCCTATCGCGTATCGCGACTTCGCGTATCGCGTATCGCGACTTCGCGTATCGCGTATCGCGACTTCGCGTATCGCGTATCGCGACTTCGCACTATCGCTTCGCGACTTCGCATTATCGCTTCGCGTCTTCGCGTTATCGCTTCGCGTCTTCGCGTTATCGCTTCGCGACTTCGCATTATCGCTTCGCGTCTTCGCAATATCGCTTCGCGTCTTCGCAGTATCGCTTCGCGACTTCGCATATCGCTTCGCGACTTCGCATTATCGCTTCGCGACTTCGTACTATCGCGACTTCGCCCCATACTTCTTGAGGGCGAAGTGCGATGGCCCCTCTCGGCCATCATATCATCCTCATTGTTATCTTCTGCTGTGTATCATTAAGTATTTATACGAGAAATGCATGCATATTATCATGATTTTTTGGATGGGTGAAAGTGGATGTATGTGAGACGCGCGTACGGATGTGTGTGTGTGAGTATATGCAGTATATATGATTGAAGGCTGAGTCTGTGATATGACAAATTAAAATTATTAATCTAATATATATACATATACACACAAAAATATATTATTATAATAAACTTTTAAAAACTTTTATGAAAAAAATATTTCATTTTGTTTCGCAATATGTCATGCTTGTTTTGCAATAGCACTATTTATATTGCACATAGTCGGTGACAATAGCACCTCGCGAGTTATGTAGGCCTATCAAACCGACTCCAAATAAATGATCTTATCGTATCTTAACCTTGGACTGAAGTAATAATACAGACAACGTTTTCAATAATTTCCTGTTTTGGGTGCCACTGCGTGGTTGACTTTTGACCTGTTGACCTAAATTTCACTTCCTAGCATATATCGTCTCTGTATCTACTCATTTTTTTTATTTCGATGATTTCCTGATTTTTAGGAGCCGAGGTGACCTTAATCTTGATTCTGACCTCAAATTTGTTTTGCGACACATCGTCACCCCCTCATACATTCTCTCGAAACAATTTGCGATTTTGAATAAATTCTGATTTTTAGGCCACAGTGACCTTGACCTACTAACCTCAAGTTTGGTACGCGACATCTGTGTGACCCAATAGTTATTCTGGTGAAGTTTGAGAGAAATCGGTCAAATTGTTAAAAAGTTAATTAACTAAATAACGAAAGTGGAGGAGAGATGGAGAATGCATGTGTATTCCATAGGGCTTTGCCAGCTGAGATATCCCAAAAATCAGAACCAGCCTGCTTCAAAATCTGCTTCACAATGTAGTGTTAGAAGAAACCCAGCAAAATGTGACTGTTAATTCAATCATATTTATTACATGAAATAATCGAATTGGAAAATAAGTTGTTACACCAAACGTAAATCTTCTCCCTACAAGATATAAATTATATATGTGCTGGTTCATAATCCCTGCAGGCGCACCTTCAATTCCCTAAAAAAAAACTTATATTCAATTATTTATAGCGTACTAGCTAATAAATCATTTCTGCTAAGTGTCACACGATTCAATAATGACACGTGGAAATCCGCTCATGAGCTGTGAAACATTCATCATGTCAAATACTGGAATGTTGGTCAATCCGTTTTGACAGGACACAAACATCTTAGACACAAAGGAGAGGTTACAATATGAAAATAGATGCTCCCCTGAGTCAATCGTATGAAATAATAACGGTACTTGTCAAAAAGTAGTTTTGGCAACCCACAACATTCTTACTGGGCTGATGCACAGGCGCAAGCTGGCGTATTCTGTTATCGCAACCTGTAACCATCTCGGTCATCTATACGCGGTAAGACTGACCCTGGGATCGTGTGTATCCATGTTCAGCCTACTTTCGGCAACTGCAGGAGAGAATTTCCATAAAGCAATACCACGTGACTTCGTCAGCCAATCAGCTAAAGTCTACCGACGTAACCCCTGGACTAGTACCCATCCACTGCGCATGACCCGCTATCAATCGGCCCAACGTTATTAGGCGACGGCGGCCAGTCTACGTAACCCCAACGTAACTCGCCATTTTCGAGTCATGTGATGAACTACTTGTTCAAAATTTCAGATCCACCACACCTCTTGGATGATACGAAATTTATACATACCTATATATTTTGTAAGCCCAGGCAATATCTGTTTCAGAAGTGGTATAAAAATCTGTAATTTATCAGATTTCTCGGGTCTGTTCTCCGCCGGATGAAGGCCGAACAGAATCCGGTAAAGTACTGGATATCGCTCCGCGATAATGGAGACACACGATTCGCAAGCCATCTTATGGATGGCCATGTGTACGCCAATGCTGTTATCGCTGTGGGCAGTTTAGTACCACGAGTACACTATTTCAGATATTGCAATTTCTAAGGAAGATTCGTTGCCTTTGGTATGGAGTTCAAGTTTTTCTGACTAGAAACCATATTCTATTATTTTTAGGAGAACATTTGCTCGTAAAGCGCGACTACACTCTAAATCATATGTTTACTGATCAGAACACAAAAGTGATGTTTATTTTGAGCACATGTTTCAGCTTAAACGTGTTTAGGTTTTTAACACATGGATGTGTAGGTTATAAAGTACACATGGATGATTAGGTTACAAGCACATAGGCGTTTAGGTTATAAAACGCAGTTGCTCAAAACCTAAACACGTGACGTGTGTTTAAACGTGATCTTTATCAGACTCCGAACAGCGCGTGTCAGCTGAACGATTATCGTCTAGCCTACAAGCACTGCCCGCAATTGAAATCTTCGGTAACATGCTTTCAGCGTAGAGATTACTCCGCCAATACAAACATTTTTCTATCACTGTAATAACCTCATTATTCATTAACAAAAATATCTTCGAAACTCTGTTCATCAATAACCTACACTGATTTCACTGCTAGCGAGTTTATGTTATTGAATTTTGTTTGTATTTCAATGTGTGTGATACAATGGATCCTATTACTAACTGTGTAGAGGTGACAGCGTGTCAGGCGATCATATTTCGACTGTTTAGCTTTGTCGCTGAACGCAAATCAAAGCGCCGTGTTTCAATTAATTGTTCTAGATATGCCTAAGGTACATGTTGTTATGACAGCCTTCTAGTTAGCAAATAAAACAATGAACCTGCGGTTTGTCACTCAGTAGCCTCTCCCCCTACATCGCTGTACTGTTTTGAATGTCCCCTTTTCAAATCGAGAATTGACCAAATTGAAACGTCAGCTTCGCCAATAGACTGTTTCAATCAGCTCCGGAGACCACACCGAATAGCAGTCTTTTCTTCTTCGGAACTGTGCTCGTGCATTCGACTGCGGTCAGGGGTGTATTGGACCCCTGTTATGAGGATGGATCTTTATTAGTCGAGCATGTACAGTTCACGTTGCGCACGTCCGGGGTTTACGTCACATCCTGTCCATGGTCACATCCGGTGTGGGGTCACTTCCGATGGACCTTGGTTTCAGACGGTTTCAAATGATCTGAAAAGTTAGTGGAATTCATCGATCGGGTTCACGCTGTGGAATACGACGGGCGGGGTCTGAAGGTCGTTCTGTGATTTAGCCATTGATGTCATTGTGCGCGTGCGCATTCAGTAGGAAGCTCGTTGCGGGCATTTTTGGCTATATGTGGGCCACACGTGGTCTCCTTGGGTAGAATAAGGCTGGGCGAGGACGTTGACCTGTGATGTGCGCATGCGCAGTCGGGGAATAGTGTGGAAAGGATGGGATTGAAGTCAATGCTCTCTGTGTCAGGACAATTATACTCTCCATTAGGGTGACGTTATCCTGCATATGTACACTCGAGAGTAGTAGAGAAATTGCATTTGTAATACTCAGTGTGGCTTGTGGGCTATGGGATGAGTAGCCTAAATGTATCACCATCAGGGGCGGGGATAGAGATTTGACCTTCCATAAATGGCGGCTTTTGACTGAACGAGAGCGAACACGACCGATGATGACTCAAAAAAACACGGACAAGGGCGCTACACCATAATGTTATGTGAACACACCCAAAGCAGCACCGACTGTGACAACAGCTTTATTTATTGGGACAGTGCCCACTGACCGTTTGTTTAGGAAGGCGAGAAATAATAATCTTACTCACTGGCGAGAAAAAAAACTTTAATCTTGGCGTCCAGACGACGTAGGTCCGACGTGTGCTACAGCGTACTTTCAGAAAACCAAGCAATTGGAATTCGTATAAGCAACAGTGCATCACGGGATATCTCATAATTTTGAATCATTTGATTGGTCAGTTCAAATTTTCACGCCTTTGATTGGTCAATTCAAATTTTCAAAAATAAATCCGGGATTTTCATTGGCCAGTGCAAAAAATTGGAAGTTAGTTCATCAAATCACAAAGTGTAACGGTTCGTTGTTTTCCCGAAAAACAAAAACAGGTCAGTCAATATAATCGGCTTATTATTGGGTAGTTATTCCCACACTCTATAGGCCAGGCTTGGTTAATTAGCTGTGTTGTTTCAGGGCCGAGTCTAATCAGGAGGGTAAATGAGTCTGTTTGGTCGTCCGTGGTTTCGCTCTGACAAGCAACTGCTGGTAAACAAATCCAACCGAAGTAAAAACAGAAATTGGGATATTTAACATTAACTGGGACTGAGAAGGTCTAGTTTAAACACAGAGGATCGCTTCTCTTGCCTGATTCACTCCAGACGCTCTCCAAAAATCTCCATTAAGGCACCTGCACATGTTTGTTACAAATGTCAGTAGGCGGCTCCTTTGATGTTAGCATGTATTGAGGTGAGGAATGCCAGTATAGGCCATGTTTGGCAGCCAGTAGTGACAATTTCAGGGATTTCGGTGCGACTGACTCTCGGTAGATTTTGAGATCGTAGTATATGTGATTTTGAGATTAATTTTTTCTTTCTTATATAAATTTAAAACGAAACTTTTAATTTTAAATATCTTTTCGACATTTTCGTTCAGATAAAAATTCTGAATAGAAACGAATTCTACCTAAGGTTTTTACCTGGATGGAGAAGTGTTCGTTAGGTGAAGAAATTTCGCCTTGGCAAAAACGTTCCTAACTGGATGAAAACTTTTCCACCTGGGGGAAATTTTTCTGCTTGGGTGAAACATCTGTACCAGGGTTGAAACATTTCTTCCTGGGTGAAAATATTTCTACCTGGGTGGAAACATTTCTACAAGGGTGGAAACATTTCTACATGGGAGAACATCATTTCTACAAGGGTGGAAACATTTCTACATGGGAGAACATCATTTCTACAAGGGTGGAAACATTTCTACATGGGAGAACATCATTTCTACAAGGGTGGAAACATTTCTACATGGGAGAACATCATTTCTACAAGGGTGGAAACATTTCTACATGGGAGAACATCATTTCTACAAGGGTGGAAACATTTCTACATGGGAGAACATCATTTCTACAAGGGTGGAAACATTTCTACATGGGAGAACATCATTTCTACAAGGGTGGAAACATTTCTACATGGGAGAACATCATTTCTACAAGAGCGGAAACATTTCTACATGGGAGAACATCATTTCTACAAGGGCGGAAACATTTCTACATGGGAGAACATCATTTCTACAAGGGTGGAAACATTTCTACATGGGACAACATCATTTCTACAAGGGTGGAAACATTTCTACATGGGAGAACATCATTTCTACAAGGGTGGAAACATTTCTACATGGGAGAACATCATTTCTACAAGGGTGGAAACATTTCTACATGGGAGAACATCATTTCTACAAGGGTGGACACATTTCTACATGGGAGAACATCATTTCTACAAGGGTGGAAACATTTCTACATGGGAGAACATCATTTCTACAAGGGTGGAAACATTTCTACATGGGAGAACATCATTTCTACAAGGGTGGAAACATTTCTACATGGGAGAACATCATTTCTACAAGGGTGGTAACATTTCTACATGGGAGAACATCATTTCTACAAGGGTGGACACATTTCTACATGGGAGAACATCATTTCTACAAGGGTGGAAACATTTCTACATGGGAGAACATCATTTCTACAAGGGTGGAAACATTTCTACATGGGAGAACATCATTTCTACAAGGGTGGAAACATTTCTACATGGGAGAACATCATTTCTACAAGGGTGGAAACATTTCTACATGGGAGAACATCATTTCTACAAGGGTGGAAACATTTCTACATGGGAGAACATCATTTCTACAAGGGTGGAAACATTTCTACATGGGAGAACATCATTTCTACAAGGGTGGAAACATTTCTACATGGGAGAACATCATTTCTACAAGGGTGGAAACATTTCTACATGGGAGAACATCATTTCTACAAGGGTGGAAACATTTCTACATGGGAGAACATCATTTCTACAAGGGTGGAAACATTTCTACATGGGAGAACATCATTTCTACAAGGGTGGACACATTTCTACATGGGAGAACATCATTTCTACAAGGGTGGAAACATTTCTACATGGGAGAACATCATTTCTACAAGGGTGGAAACATTTCTACATGGGAGAACATCATTTCTACAAGGGTGGAAACATTTCTACATGGGAGAACATCATTTCTACAAGGGTGGAAACATTTCTACATGGGAGAACATCATTTCTACAAGGGTGGTAACATTTCTACATGGGAGAACATCATTTCTACAAGGGTGGAAACATTTCTACATGGGAGAACATCATTTCTACAAGGGTGGAAACATTTCTACATGGGAGAACATCATTTCTACAAGGGTGGAAACATTTCTACATGGGAGAACATCATTTCTACAAGGGTGGAAACATTTCTACATGGGAGAACATCATTTCTACAAGGGTGGACACATTTCTACATGGGAGAACATCATTTCTACAAGGGTGGAAACATTTCTACATGGGAGAACATCATTTCTACAAGGGTGGAAACATTTCTACATGGGAGAACATCATTTCTACAAGGGCGGAAACATTTCTACATGGGAGAACATCATTTCTACAAGGGTGGAAACATTTCTACATGGGAGAACATCATTTCTACAAGGGTGGAAACATTTCTACATGGGACAACATCATTTCTACAAGGGTGGAAACATTTCTACATGGGAGAACATCATTTCTACAAGGGTGGAAACATTTCTACATGGGAGAACATCATTTCTACAAGGGTGGAAACATTTCTACATGGGAGAACATCATTTCTACAAGGGTGGTAACATTTCTACATGGGAGAACATCATTTCTACAAGGGTGGAAACATTTCTACATGGGAGAACATCATTTCTACAAGGGTGGAAACATTTCTACATGGGAGAACATCATTTCTACAAGGGTGGAAACATTTCTACATGGGAGAACATCATTTCTACAAGGGTGGAAACATTTCTACATGGGAGAACATCATTTCTACAAGGGTGGAAACATTTCTACATGGGAGAACATCATTTCTACAAGGGTGGAAACATTTCTACATGGGAGAACATCATTTCTACAAGGGTGGAAACATTTCTACATGGGAGAACATCATTTCTACAAGGGTGGAAACATTTCTACATGGGAGAACATCATTTCTACAAGGGTGGAAACATTTCTACATGGGAGAACATCATTTCTACAAGGGTGGAACATTTCTACATGGGAGAACATCATTTCTACAAGGGTGGAAACATTTCTACATGGGAGAACATCATTTCTACAAGGGTGGAAACATTTCTACATGGGAGAACATCATTTCTACAAGGGTGGAAACATTTCTACATGGGAGAACATCATTTCTACGAGGGTGGAAACATTTCTACATGGGAGAACATCATTTCTACGAGGGTGGAAACATTTCTACATGGGAGAACATCATTTCTACAAGGGTGGAAACATTTCTACATGGGAGAACATCATTTCTACAAGGGTGGAAACATTTCTACATGGGAGAACATCATTTCTACAAGGGTGGAAACATTTCTACATGGGAGAACATCATTTCTACAAGGGTGGAAACATTTCTACATGGGAGAACATCATTTCTACAAGGGTGGAAACATTTCTACATGGGAGAACATCATTTCTACAAGGGTGGAAACATTTCTACATGGGAGAACATCATTTCTATCTTGATGAGCACCTTATCTACCCGGGTGGAAAACTTTCTAACTTGGTGAAAACATTATCCATGGACGAAAACCTTTCTACCTGGGTGGAAGCATTTCTAGATGGATAGAAAACTTTTCTATCAGGGATGAAGCCTTTCCACACGGGTGGAAACCGATCTACCTGGGTGTAAAAACCTTGTTAGCTGGATAGAAACATCTTTACTTGGGTGGAAACATTTCTATACCTGGGATGCGGAAACATTTCTGCTGTGTTGAAACCTTGAACAATTTTCTATCGGCATGGAAACCGTTCTGCCTGGGTGAAACCCTATATCACCTCGGTGTGAAAACCCTACCACCTTGATGAAACCTTCCTACTTTGGTGGAAACATTTCTATGTGTGTGGAAACCCGGGTACCTGAGTGGAAACATTATTACCTGCGTGTGTGTGAAAAACTTCTTACAGAGGGAAAACAAGAAAAATGCTCAGTCGACTTTTTACTGCTGATACCGTACAGTTTCTCGTCTCATTCGGTCACGTTACTGGATCTTCCCAGTGTTTTCGAATCTCTCTAAAAGATGTTTCAGTTTTGGTGTTCCGCGGGGTTATATTTTCACTCTAACGTTATCTCGATGCCCTCGCCGAATATAATTATTTGTATCAATGCGACTATGTATGTCACTGTTATACATATATTGAGGTGAAGGTCGACACGTCTCCTTTCAACATAACACTTTTATTGAAACGTTTGTACAAATGAGCACTGTTATACAAAAATGGAATAAAACCGGGGGTCGCCATATCGGCATACTATAACACAGAAATGGTGAGGAAATGCAGAAAAATAACCATAAAATTAGATATTTTAGATAAAACTGAACATAGATTTTTAATCAAAATTTCAGATGACACGTAAATCACTCTGTTTCATAAAGACAGATTAAACAAATGAGAGTCACCGACTTCATTTTCTTTCTACTGGGCAAAAATTTGATTTGTTTTTACACTCTCCTATCTTTTCTCATGTTATGTCTATTCAACTGAGATAGATGTCATGGCAAGAGATTGAGTCATATTTTATTTTCGATATACCAAAGATTTGTTTATTCATGCACAATTGAAGTTTTCCCTATTATATTGGAAATGTAATTAGGACCTGTGTCTGATCTGTTTTCATTGTAACAGAATTATAGCCATCATAATTCGAAACAAAGAAAAGACACAGCTGCAGGAATCGGCTGATTGTATATTTGGAGAATCGATGACAAAGCACTCGTACCCAGCTTTGTTCCGACGATAGATTTCTGTTTTTATTCAAACGAACGAAAAAATAGGAACGTCTGTGTCTCCAGTGTGATACAATACACTTTTTGTGTAACCGGACCCAAACACACACGTGTCATAGTCTATTTCAATTAAATGTGTATTTATAAGATCAGTGATTCGATCATTTTATTAATCAGTTTCCGCAGCAGACAGGCACCTCCCGTAATTACCTGTAATGAGCCCATTGAATTTCTATGGCATCGTCGTAAGCAGCTGGGTGACATTCGAACATCCAATTGTTAGTTTATTGCCTACAGCGCCTATATGTTGTTGGCGAAACGAACACAAATGAGTTATTGTTTTATAGAAATGTGATTTTTTAAATTCATTTTGATCCGGTGTATTTGCAATCTATGATATAGCATCTAGAGAGCTAAGGGAATTTCACACTTCATTAAAATCGTCAACTGAATTATAACTGAATTTTAAACAATTTCCCCAATTCTTCTGTATGTACCGATAATCAAAGATACATTTGGGAAATTGTTTCAAATTCACTGTCAACTGTATTGTAGAATTGTATAAATGTTCACTTCACAGCACGATAGTTGAGCTATAAATGTTGAGTGATTCCAATTGATTGTATATTAATATGTACTCCTACGGAGGTGCTCCTATATAGAGGAGGGATTTACCTACTGAACTGAACTGAACTATGGCTAAAAACTAATCGCCTTCACCAGTATTTGCGTGCTAACCTTCCTTTCTCTGTATTTTGTAGGAGCTCCTTCCATATGGTGTATAATTCAGATTGACCGACAGTGACACAGCCCATAATGATAATGTTTTCACGTAATTGTTGTGCTTCATGCTTGTACTCTCAGTGTTTAACATTTACCCAAGTTCAGGAACTAATTGCATTGTACATGCCATTATCCTCAGGCATACGCTTTTCAGTATTTTCCAAAATACTCTGTAACAACAACAACAAAAGCAACAACAACAACAGCACTCCCTTCACCAACAACTTAAATATGTAAAACCATTTTGCATCAATTAATGTCACGGAGACACTTGTTTAATTTAATTCTTCCGATATTTTTGTCTCTGCCCTGGGTTCCAATGGGAACGTAATTGACAATGAGCATAAATACTTTCTTGGAGGATGCTTTCTTCTCTAGCCGGAGCATAAGAAACTGAGATTAGAGTGAGATTAGATTAATTAAAATTGCAAATGGTATCAATGTCATTTTAGAATGTGAACTTGAAGTATACTATGATAACTTCCAGAGTAAAGCACAGATGTTATTACTGGTGGGGGGATGTATGTGAATCGAACCCGCGACCCTCAGAGTAAAATTAGACACCAAGGTCCTATCACAGATCGTCAGCAGCAACGATCTAAACCACTCGGATAGCTTGCTCCGTTTGACCACAGGGCTTATGGAGAGAGGGTTACGTGAGTAATGGGAATGCCCTCGTACTCCCTGGACACTCATTCGACCCCCATCCCCTAATTAGTGAAGATCAAACAAAAGACCCCCAGCAACCTGTGGATTGCCTCCCAAAATGGACCCTCTATAAGACACACAATGATATTGCAACTCAGATAGCAATCTCTGACGTCACCGAGGGAGAAGGTTGGTCATCACAGGCACAATCCACGAGTGTATTAGCTATGGGTCGTCATAGTTCAGTCGGTAGGGCATCGGCGCGATAAGCCGGGGTCGTGGGTTCGAATCCCGCTGACGATCAATTTATTTTTTCTCTCTCAAAAATTATTTCATATGTGTATATGCTCAGTGGAGGATCATAAAAAAAATCATTCCTTCTTAGATAACAATGTTTGTACCAAAATACAAGTATGGTAAGGTAGGCCAGCCACTTTTCTTGGGCACATCGTGAGTAAGGCGTGCCGAAGGACGATGTTTATAGCGTGTTGCGAATGTAGTTGTTACAGCTGAAGTGATGCATGACAATCATTGAAGTCGTCCTGAAGTCGTCAGAAGAGAGTATAGATATCTCGGTAAAGTGTCATTTCCAGTTTTAAAGTATACGTCCTTGAGTTTAAGTGTTCGTTGAGCTCTGTCGCTCGCGCCTCGTTTATACTTGTACAATGGAGTGATTATCCGTGACGACCCGCGATAATGGTCCACAAATAATCTTACATAAGGGGAGTTTCGCAGCTATTTTCATCACACACATGCACACACTCTCTGTATATATATAGGCCTATGCTCTTTCGGATGAAATAATCAGGAAATCTTACACTATGGGCTTATTGCTTGATCGAACTCGTCACAATCAAGATCAACACTCAATATTCACCCGTCGTCTACACAAGAATTTCCGCGTCAATAATCGAAAATACTTTTTCCCTGCGACATTTAGCATCAGTTCCAAATATCTATAGAATGAACATTTGAAAAGATGAAACCCATGCCATTTCTGACAACACACCGCCATCACGCATCAAGCAATTTGGCCTAAACACAGGCCCTGCGAACTACGACCACGGTGAAACATTGAAACACTAATTAAATCATTGTGCTTATTTGATCTGGAGCATCCAATTTATTAATCGATATGAAAATTAAGTATCGTGGGCAAATTCAAACTGATGACCACAAAGGCTGGTACAAAAAGAAAGAATGCCCGTTAGGAGAAAATGCAACCAATAACATAGGTAGGACATTTTGTCCTGATTTGCAATTCGGGTAAGATATATTTCCCTAAAGAGAAACAAATAAAAAGAGACATACACACGTACTATGAAGATATTCAAACATCCATCCTTCTCAAAGAGAGCCGTGTCTACCCATATGAGAGACCAAAGAGAGCCGTGTCTACCCACACGAGAGACCAAAGAGAGCCGTGTCTACCCACATGAGAGACCAAGAGAGCCATGCCTACCCACATGAGAGACCAAATAGAGCCGTGTCTACCCACATGAGAGACCAAGAGAGCCATGCCTACCCACATGAGAGACCAAATAGAGCCGTGTCTACCCACATGAGAGTCCAAAGAGAGCCGTGTCTACCCACATGAGAGGCCAAAGAGAGCTGTGTCTACTCACATGAGAGACCAAAGAGAGCCGGATCTACCCACATGTGAGACCAACAAGAGCCGTTTGTATCCACATGGAAGGCCAAAGAGAGCCGTGTCTATCCACATGAGAGACCAAAGAGAGCCGTGTCTACCCACATGAGAAACCAAAGAGAGCCATGTCTACCCACATGAGAGACCAAAGAGAGCCGTGTATATCCACATAAGAGACCAAAGAGAGCCGTGTGTACCCACATGAGAGACCAAGAGAGCCATATTTACCCACATGAGAGACCAAGAGAGCCGTCTCTACCCACACGAGACCAAAGAGAGCCGTGTCTACCCACATGAGAGACCAAAGAGAGCCGTGTCTACCCATATGAGAGACCAAAGAGAGCCGTGTCTATACACATGAGAGACCAAGAGAGCCATGTCTATCCACATGAGAGACCAGGAGAGGCTGTCTACCCACATGAGAGACCAAAGAGAGCCGTGTCTACCCATATGAGAGACCAAAGAGAGCCGTGTCTACCCACATGAGAGACCAAATAGAGCCGTGTCTACCCATATGAGAGACCAAAGAGAGCCGTGTCTACTCACACGAGAGACCAAAGAGAGCCGTGTCTACCCACATGAGAGACCAAGAGAGCCATGCCTACCCACACGAGAGACCAAATAGAGCCGTGTCTGCCCACATGAGAGTCCAAAGAGAGCCGTGTCTACCCACATGAGAGGCCAAAGAGAGCTGTGTCTACTCACATGAGAGACCAAAGAGAGCCGGATCTGCCCACATGTGAGACCAACAAGAGCCGTTTGTATCCACATGGAAGGCCAAAGAGAGCCGTGTCTATCCACATGAGAGACCAAAGAGAGCCGTGTCTACCCACATGAGAGACCAAAGAGAGCCATGTCTACCCACATGAGAGACCAAAGAGAGCCGTGTATATCCACATAAGAGACCAAAGAGAGCCGTGTGTACCCACATGAGAGACCAAGAGAGCCATATGTACTCACGTGAGAGACCAAGAGAGCCGTATCTACCCACACGAGAGACCAAAGAGAGCCGTGTCTACCCACATGAGAGACAAAAGAGAGCCGTGTCTACCCATATGAGAGACCAAAGAGAGCCGTGTCTATACACATGAGAGACCAAGAGAGCCAGGTCTATCCACATGAGAGACCAGGAGAGGCTGTCTACCCACATGAGAGACCAAAGAGAGCCGTGTCTACCCACATAAGAGACCAAAGAGAGCCGTGTCTACCCACATGGGAGACCAAAGAGAGACATGTGTACCCACATGGAAGGCCAAAAAGAGCCGTGTCTACCCACACGAGAGACCGAGAGAACCGTGTGTACCCACAGGAGAGACCAAGAGAGCCGTGTCTACCCACATGAGAGACCAGAGCCGTGTTTACCCACATAAGAGACCAAAGAGAGCCGTGTCTACCCACATGAGACCAAAGAGAGCCGTGTCTACCCACATGAGAGACCAAAGAGAGCCGTGTCTATCCACATTAGAGACCAAGAGAGCCGTGTCTACCCACATAATAGACCAAAGAGAGCCGTGTCTACCCACATGAGACCAAAGAGAGCCGTGTCTACCCACATGAGAGACCAAAGAGAGTCGTGTCTACCCACACGAGAGACCAAGGAGAGCCGTGTTTACTCACATGTGAGACCAACAAGAGCCGTGTCTACCCACATGAGAGACCAAACAGAGCCGTGTCTACCCACACGGGAGACCAAAGAGAGACATGTGTACCCACATGGAAGGCCAAAAAGAGCCGTGTTTATCCACATGAGAGACCAAAGAGAGCCGTGTCTACCCCACACGAGAGACCGAGAGAACCGTGTGTACCCACATGAGAGACCAAGAGAGCCGTGTCTACCCACATGAGAGACCAGAGCCGTGGCTACCCACAAAAGAGACCAAAGAGAGCCGTGTCTACCAACATGAGACCAAAGAGAGCCGTGTCTATCAACATGAGAGACCAAAGAGAGCCGTGTCTACCCACACGAGAGACCAAAGAGAGCCGTGTTTACTCACATGAGAGACCAAACAGAGCCGTGTCTACCCACACGGGAGACCAAACAGAGCCGTGTCTACCCACTTGGAAGGTCAAAGAGAGCCGTATCTATCCACTTGGGAGACCAAAGAGAGTCGTGTCTATCCACAAGGAAGACAACAGAGAGCCGTGTCTAC
This sequence comes from Hanleya hanleyi, assembly GCA_036873755.1. Lineage (NCBI taxonomy): Eukaryota > Metazoa > Mollusca > Polyplacophora > Lepidopleurida > Hanleyidae > Hanleya > Hanleya hanleyi. The sequence goes on from JAVTVY010037548.1 coordinate 97,202, forward strand.
CCATATGAGAGACCAAAGAGAGCCAAGTCTACCCACACGGGAGGCCAAAGAGAGCCGTGTCTACCCACATGGAAGACCAACAAGAGCCGTGTCTACCAACATGGAAGGCCAAAGAGAACCGTGTCTATCCACATGGGAGACAAAAGACAGCCGTATCTATCCAAATGGAAGGCCAAAGAGAGCCATGTCTACCCACACAGGAGACCAAAGAGAGCCGTGTCTACCCACATGGGAGGCCAACAAGAGCCGTGTCTACCCACACGGAAGGCCAAAGAGAGCCATGTCTACCCACATGGGAGACCAAAGAGAGCCGTGTTTACTCACATGGAAGGACAAAGAGAGCCGTGTCTATCCACATGAGACCAAACAGAGCCGTGTCTACCCACATGAGAGACCAAAGAGAGCCGTGTCTATCCACATTAGAGACCAAGAGAGCCGTGTCTATCCACATAATAGACCAAAGAGAGCCGTGTCTACCCACACGGGAGACCAAAGACAGCCGTGTGTACCCATATGGAAGGCCAAAGAGAGCTGTGTCTATCCACTTAGGAGACCAAAGAGAGTCGTGTCTATCCACATGGTAGACCACAGAGAGCCGTGTCTATCCACTTAGGAGACCAAAGAGAGTCGTGTCTATCCACATGGTAGACCACAGAGAGCCGTGTCTACCCACATGGGAGACCAAAGAGAATCGTGTCTACCCACATGACAGACCAAAGAAAGCCGTGTCTACCCACATGAGAGACCAAAGAGAGCCGTGTCTATCCACATGAGAGACCAAAAGAGCCGTGTCTATCTACATGAGAGACCAAAGAGAGCCGTGTCTACCCACAAGAGAGACCAAAGAGAGCATGAGAGACAAAAGAGAGCCGTGTGTACCCACATGGAAGGCCAAAGAGAGCCGTGTCTATCCACATGAGAGACCAAATACAGCCGTGTCTACCCACATGAGAGACCAAAGAGAGCGGTGTCTGCCCACATGGGAGACCAAAGAGAGCCGTGTTTACCCACATGGAAGGACAAAGACAGCCGTGTCTATCCACATGGGAGACCAAAGAGAGCCGTGTCTATCCACATAAGAAACCAAAGAAAGCCGTGTCTACGCACATGAGAGACCAGAGAGAGCCGTGTCTACCCACATGGGAGACCAACAAGAGCCGTGTGTATCCACATGGGAGACCAAAGAGAGCTGTGGCTATCCACATGAGAGAATGTTTCCATAATATTCAACACTAAAAAATATCCAAACAACCTTTTAATATTTAATAGAAAAAAACTCGGGTCCAGTTTGATTGTGTCGGGCGGAATGACCTGATTGCTGGCAGCCGTAGATAAAAAAAAGTGATGGCCGTGTCTACCCACATGGAAGACCAAAGAGAGCCGTGTCTACCCACATGTTACATTTAATCTGGAGACTCTGGAGACTCTGGAGACTCTTCTCGTAGAAGAGAGTCTCGTGCGGAACGAGAATGGGAGACTAAAGAGAGACGTGTCTACCCACATGGAAAACCAACAAGAGCCGTGTCTACCCACACGGAAGGCCAAAGAGAGCCATGTCTACCCACATGGGAGACCAAAGAGAGCCGTGTCTACCCACATGGGAGACCAAAGAGAGTCGTGTCTACCCACATGGAAGACCAAAGAGAGCCGTGTTTACCCCACATGAAAGACCAAAGACAACCAGATCTACCCATATTTGAGACCAAAGAGAGCCGGGTCCACCCACATGGAAGACCAAAGCACGCCTTTTTTTACCCGCATGGAAGATCAAAGACAGCTGTGTCCACCAACATGGGAGAACAAAGAGAGCCGTGTTTACCCACATAGAAGACCAAAGTCAGTAGGTTCTACCCACGAGGAAGACCAAGTGTTTACCCACATGGAAGACCAAAGACAGCCGTGTTTATCCACATGGGAGATCAAAAAGAGTCGCGTCTATACCCACATGGAAGACCAGAGAGAGCCGTGTCTACCCACATGGGAGACCAAAGAGAGCCGTGTATACCCAGATGGGAAATCAGAGACAGCCGTGTCCTATCTATATGAGAAACCAAAGCGACTCACAAGTAACTCAGAGTCATATTTATACGCCAAATCCAAAGCGAGGCCCGTATTACATCACTCTCTCGACCGGGACTATTTGCTTGTTTTCTCGGTCACAAACACTGATATATCGACGATTAGTATGCTCCGCCACGGAGACAGTCATTTCTCCTGCATTAATTTACCTTCGAAAACAGTGATACGACACCTACTCACCCCTCAAATTTGGGGAGTATGGCTAGTTACACTTAATCTAGAGACTCTTCTCGTAGTAGGGAGTCTCGTACGGGACGAGATTGAAACGCCGAGATATGTAGTCACAAACCACCATTGATACTATAATCCGGCGAAATTTGATTGGGCGAGAACTGGTTTGTGATAAATTTTAAAATGTTTCCATAATATTCAACACTAAAAAATATCCAAACAACCTTTTAAAATTTTAATAGGGAAAAACTCGGGGCCAGTTTGATTGCCCACCTCTCATATTCGCTGTGATTGTGTCGGGCGGAATGACCTAATTTCTGGCAGCCGTAGCTCGATAAAATGATGGCGAATGTATGCTGAATTGTTTATGTGTTTGAGCGGAAATGTCAGGCTACCTGGCGTGGTGGGTCATTTGTGGCGGCGAATATTAGGGAGTTTTGTCAAGATGTGCACAGCCGATTTACTACATATTAAGTAAGGCTGTTTTTTAGTGGTTTGTGACCTTTAGGCTATTTATACTAGCCTCCATTCGCAAGATATTTTCTTCAATATTCCCCCTCTGTCGGCCCTTTCTTTTAAAAGATGCCAACACCCGAAAATGCGGACGTCAACAAGAAAACAAACTTGAATTGTTTGAGTGGAAATATCTTATCCTGAAACGTCTGTCAAACTAGTCTGTCTCTACGGTCTGTTCCGCGCTACTGAGACATTCTATTTCTCTCTGACATACACTCCGGGTAATTACCCACCATCAGCAACTGTTGATATTGCTTAGTTTAAGACGTAATGTATTGTGTGTGCATTGTCTTACAAAGTATCTTATTTTATTATATGTGTTTTATTGTTTGTCTGTACATGTATGTATGTTTGTAATGCCTTTAGCCCTCGGGCATAATAGTGCAATAAACTTTATCTATCTATCTCTATTATCTCGAACTATATATACTGTCAGAATAGTTATTCCAGATAATATTTACATATTGAATTTTACACCTATTGTAGATCGATTCATAATGAATGTAAACCTTACTGTTAAATATTTCTGTACACAATTTTATTTTCTTTTAATTTCCCCGTCTCTTTGTCGTGTTTAATTCTATTATATCTCTTTCTCTGGGTATCCATGCATCTTTGCTCAGCTGCCCGTTGTCCAAATGTGTTTAAAGGGGGTGCTTTGTTTCCATTGTAGCGTCCACAGTCTATCTAAATACGATCTAAAACCACCAATGCAAAAACCTGTTCGAGACACGTTTTGCCCACCTGCACTCTTCGAACTCAAGGGAGGTAACCCACAGTGTCGATTTATTCTCCTGTTTAATTTCGACCAAGCAGGTAACATTCTGCTAGTATACTGCAGGCCTGTTCGAGGTCAACAGGTGCAACCGGAAAACCTTTTATTGTTGTTTTACCTGTCCTGATATATAAGTAATAAATGAATCTTAAGTAAAACTTAACATATGCTGACATGTAAGTTGCGCCCTGTATTGGAATTTGTTGACTTGTTTTCACCCCCTTTCCATACAAGTCCTAAAAATATAAATCTACAAATATTTTGCGGACGTGTTTCCAATTTTCGGTCTCATTCGAAAATGTATTTTGGATAGTAGTGTTGTAAAATCTGAAATTTAAACAGATAGCACAATTTCATTTTACTCGAATTCATACGCGCGAAAAAATGTTGTTGCAGAATAGGTGTACAAAACCTTGATATATGTGCCGATATAAATTATAGATTTTTGACTAAAAAATCCATTCCCTGCCGTAAAATAGAAGCGCTTGAATGACTAAGAAAAATAATAAATTTATTGAATTTCACGATGTCATATATCCAGAGGTGTCCTAATTCATTAACGAAGAATGAGACAATAATACAACAGTTTGTGCGAAATCTTTTGAGTAAACAAATTTATCAAAATGATTGACAAATAGGTTATCTGAAATTACAATGCCACAAAAGTTCAACCAGGGGTCAAAAAGTACACAAAAATATAACCATGCGAACTTTGCTAAGTTTACAAAAGGGAATAATTTTCCCCAAATCCCCGCCTTCAAATATTATAGCCTACAAAATGGTGACACTGGCGTCGTTTACATTTCAGATGAAAATCGTGTTATCCACGTGCGTATTGATGTCGGATTATCCCTCAATCAAACCATCGGATTAATTGAATGAATAAATGTCAGTCATATCGAAGACAGTATAATAATACTGTGCGGAAACTGTTGTATTCAAAGGCGGAGTTTTGATAGCGCTTTTCACAGATGCTCTAGTTCGAGATGAGTCTTGGCAGTTCTGCACGACAAACACACTTGTCTGACAACAACAACAATGGATGTCAATCTTGGCATTATCTGTTCGGAATTCCAGTCCCCCATGGAAAGGGTCGACAACATCGCCACACCGTGGGAAGGGGAACGACCCAACACTAATCCCATCACAATAATAATAGAATTTTATTTTTAAAATAAACATTAGCATATTAGATTAATATAAACGCACTTGGTTGGAATTGACTATAAAGGAACAGATTTGATTGGAAGCGACCTATAAGGTCAAGATTCATGAGTATGTACAGAATTCATTATATCAACCTTAATTTGGCGTATAAATATGTTAATTCAATTTTGTTCTTAAATTAAATGAAAATTGTATAAAATTTGCAATAGGCGCCACAGACAAACACTTTGCTGTTTATGACAGTCTGTACCCTGGGGAAAGTATTATTGTCATATTGTATTCCAGATGTACCGAAAGCTAAAGTGTGACTTCGTTTAGTGATGATATAATCTAACATTATAAGTTCGATTTAGGCCTGTTACACTTAATAGAATGTTTATAGAAAGTGAACATAAGCGAGTTTCTTTTTGAAGTAATTTGTGAAGCATGTCTTGGTAATAAAGAACCATTGCAGGCTATATAATTGACTCGACATTCGAAAAGTTGAGCCAATATCGGAAAACAACTCCCTACAATGTTTCATACCTTTTCTATTTGCTTTAGGCGTTATTTGGATAATGGACACACTAATGTGTTTGACGGTCTTAGCAAATAAGTCCGAATATCTGCTCATTGTTAATTTTCCAACGACTGACAAATACACGACACGGTTATTCTTATATAAGACGAATTTCAAAGAAATGGTCTCCGGGCTCATTATTAAGTGTGAACATGAAAAGTAAACAGTATATTTCCGGCATTGATCCCGCATAATTACGGCTTCCATTAAAGCTTTTAACTTTATACAATGAAAAAATTGTATAAAATTTCACCTCGGGCAACTTTTTTCTTTCTACAAAAGAGTGGTCCTTAGCCTATGGCATAGGCCATACGTCTTCTGCACCTTTTTGTGAACTTTGATGTTTGAAACAGCGCAAAATAGTAACTTTTAATGTTTTTCTGCATCTCATGATCTAAATTAAACAAATTTTAGAAAAGAAAATTGCAATATATCGTGTATACTGTACTATTGCTACATATAGTGTGAAAACATTTATTAGGATCATATCCAAACAGTGGGGGGGCAAATAAAACAGCCGTCAGCGATAATGTCTAATTGCAGCCACCCAATCAGATGTTAGAAATCGAGCCAGTCTAACCTTTTATTGGCTGTTCTAGGTAGGAGGCGGTCTCACGATTCCCTTGGCCCATGGCAGATCTGTCATTGTAATCAATAGGAGCAAAGCTTGAAAGGAATGTTGTGGGGTGACTAGAAACCGCGCTTGGCGTGTTTTGTCTGTTTCAAAGCTCCTACCACAAAGGCAGCCATATTCAGAGCGAGTAAGGGTACACACAACTTCAAGGGGTATGAAATCAGCACAAAGTTTACGACGCTTTTGGGAGAAATGAACGAGCAGCAACCATTATAAACAGTTCGCCATATAACTTGATTTTTTGCTGAGGACAGAAAATCATTATGGCGGGGACTGGATCAGTGCTAAATGATATGGGTAAGATCGCCGTATTTCTGTCTCTCGCAGCAGTTTTCCAACATGGAGTTCCCGTCGTTGGACAGCGATACGATGTGGAAAGCGTACCGCAACATCAAAAATGTGAGCATATTACAATACCTTTGTGTAAAGACATACAATACAATGAAACAATCATGCCTAATCTGTTAAATCATCAAAAACAGGACGATGCAGGGCTGGAAGTACATCAGTTTTTCCCGCTTGTAAAAGTCCAGTGCAGTCCGCATCTGAAGTTTTTTCTGTGCGCGATGTACGTTCCTGTGTGTACGGTGTTGGAGGAAGCCATTCCACCCTGCAGATCGCTGTGCGAACAGGCGAGAAGCGGCTGCGAAAGTCTCATGAACAAATTCGGGTTCCAGTGGCCCGATAGTTTGAAATGCGAGAAATTCCCCAAAACTGGTTTATGTGTGGGTGAAAACAATACTGAGCCTGTCGATTCCACAGAATCACCAGGCGGCGGAGGGTACCCCAAACCAGGTACCCCGACCAAACCGGGCACCGACCCCGGATCATGGTTCCCCGGTGTCCAGGATGGCGGATTGTGGTCTCCGGATGGTAAACGGTGGCCGCGTAACAGAACGAAACCTACTGACAACAAGGGCAGCGGAATATACGACGTCGCCTGCCCACCCGCGTTCGTTACGACCGACCACCCTCAGTACCACTTCAAACTGGACGGTAAAGAAATGCGCCAAGAATGTGGCGCCCCCTGCCATAACATGTTTTTCCAACCAGATCAGAGAAGATTTTCGCGTTTGTGGATCGGCATCTGGTCGGCCGTTTGCCTGGCGTCGACGTTATTCACGGTTCTCACATTCCTCATCGACATGACTCGGTTTCGCTATCCAGAGCGTCCAATCATCTTCCTGTCGGGATGTTACTTCATGGTCTCCACGGCTTATGTTACAGGTTTTATTCTCGACGACAAAGTCTCCTGCCAGCTTCCGTTCAAACCACCAACAGAAGATTTTGACAAATCGCACATGCAGAAAGTTATAACGCAGGGTACGAAAGAAGAGGGTTGTACAATCCTCTTTATGATGCTGTATTTCTTCAGTATGGCTAGCTCCATCTGGTGGGTGATCTTGACACTAACATGGTTCCTCGCTGCGGGGATGAAATGGGGCCATGAAGCCATCGAAGCGAATTCGCAATACTTTCACCTCGCTGCCTGGGCCGTACCTGCTATGAAAACAATTGCAATTCTAGCTATGGGGCAGGTCGAAGGGGACGTTCTCAGTGGAGTGTGTTTCACAGGTATATTTGATGTGGACACATTACGTGGGTTCATACTGGCCCCGCTCGTCGTATATCTTGTGATTGGGACTTCGTTTTTGCTCGCAGGGTTTGTCTCCCTGTTTCGCATAAGAACGATCATGAAAAGCGATGGCACGAAAACAGACAAACTCGAAAAACTGATGGTGCGAATAGGTATATTTTCAGTGCTATATACAGTGCCAGCAACAATAGTCATTGCGTGTTATTTTTACGAACAATCTGGTCGAGCCCAGTGGTATTCTGATTGGTACGCCATGGCGTGCAACAGATTTCATGTACTTTTCCCCAACTATTATTTATACTCGCCGGGCACATTCAAGTGTCCACCAGAGAGCAAACAACCTGTGTTTCCCGAGTTTACAGTATTTATGATCAAATACCTCATGACGGTAATCGTCGGAATTACGTCCGGTTTCTGGATATGGTCCAGAAAGACTGTCGGCTCCTGGAAGAAATTCTACTGCAAGATTTTCAAACCCAGGAAGAACGAGTCCGTCGTGTGAAATCTAGAGATCTAATCTAGGATGCTAATAGAAATCTACCATGTAGCTTTGCTATATAACATAGTAAAATCTGTGGATTTAGTGGTCTCTACAAAGTTTTTCCCTACCAGGAGAACCGCAAGTGAAAATGTCGAAGTGCAAAGACCACAGGCGCAGTTTCGTCCCAGGTTTGAAATTCGACCAGACATGTTCCATCCAGGCCACCCATTGAAGTGTTTGCCATTTTCCGAACCTACTGACAGTTCAACCACTTCTCACAGTGCAATACGAAATGGGAAAGCCGATTCGTGATCTTGTCCCATCGAGTCGGTTCTCATTACTTGACTTTCGGAAATTACCAAGTTTTACTCTGAAGTGGCTGTGTGCCCCATTCGTCACTTCAGAAATGCGGAAAGGGAAGTAATTCGGTCAGTCCAATCTCAACAGGACTAGTCCAATCTCAGGCTTTTCAGTTGGCTTGACATGTAGAAATATACACTTTTGTGTCTTTTAAACAGGCAGTATACAAGAACAAAACGGATTCAGTTGAGAAAGTTGTAATTCCATGGGAAGTTACAAGTATGGAAGCCTGGAAGGGTCAAACAAATCACAACATGTGCGATTTGTATAACCATTTGTATCCTTCCAGCTTATTTTTTGATTTGGCCAACTATCAGTCTTCGCTTTTGAATTAAAAGAAATTGGCTGAATAATTGATGGTGACGAAGTTCAAATAAGAAAATGAGAGCAATATGTTGCAGTTAATTGTGGAAAACCAATTACAAGTTGATTTTGTTGAGATTACGCGTTTTGGTACAACAAAAAAGCCTACAATGTAGTTTGCTTGAAAGATGGACAACTGTGATGTTAGCTGAGTTTCACCGATTCTGTGCTTCGAGGGACTGTTGGTCGGGTGCTGGGCGAACAAAATACGACGAGAGACTAAAACTGGATAATTAATACAAAGTGCAGGAGAAACTGAACTGTGTTCTTTGACAAAGATTAAATACAGGGTCACTCCACGTTTCACCGAAGTGAACGTGAGATGTTTTAAAAACGTGTTAATTTTGATTGATTATAGAAGAGTGTTGCTATGTTTTTTTTTTCTTTGTTTTTTTTTCCTAGAGGATTATTCATAGTTTTAAATGCTGCTGGTTGAAAAACTGGACGAACTGAATTTGTGAGGAATGATGGATTATATATGTCGCCTGACTTTTTCTGGGTTTTGAGGCCAGTTAGAGCTAATTGACGATGAAAAATTTGCATTATCATCAGCGAGTAAGTTTTGGGGGATTGGGGAGGGGGGGGGGCAGGGGTGGGAAGCTTCACACTCATTAAGTTTCATGCCTTTCCGATCAATATCATTGTACATAAACACAAAAAATGATGTGAATTAGTGTGAAAATGTCCAGAGCACAATGTGAAACCCCCCTCGGGAGCCCCACTGGCTCAGTTCTGGGGAGTATGAAATCTTGTACAGTGTCAGCCAGCCTGTTTAAAGGTTGCATTTCTTTAACCTCAGTTTCTGTACATAGTCGTTGTTTTTCTATACATGTGTACTTTTACCCCTGTTGAAAGCTGCATTCTAAATTCCATGTATGGAAAATTGTGTATTTGGTAGAAATATTTACTCATTTCCGCAGATCTGTGCTTTTCTTTTCCTGTTTCACCTAAGCTTTACCCCCAGTCTCATCTGTGGGGATCAGTCATTATTTGAAAGAGTAGCCTACATCTTTAGGGGACAGTCATTATTCGCAGAGAATTGTAGAATTTCTTCTTCCCTCAATCGATAATCTGTCCAAAACTGAATCAAGAACCCAGTTCCAAATCCCCAATTTATTTTGTTTCAAGGCTAAAATACCGGAAGTTTTGACAAAAACTTGATGTATAATAATTTGATGAGATTAATCATAAGCATAAGAATACTCAATTTAAATAAAATTTCAAAAACTGAAAACACAGTAAAAAACAGTAAAAATTTTAAACTTTTATAAATCCAAGAGTTATTTTTATTAGCACACTTCCACTGCAGATTTTAACAGCCGCATCATCAAACTTTGAATATGGAAATGTTGGGAAATCTGTTATTCTGTATTGGATGGAAATAATCTACATGCACCGTGCTGGAGTTTAAAATATTCCAAACGTTATATTTTCTCAGAAGATCTGTTCTATCATTCAAAGATACAGTAAAATCCCAACAGCCAAACATTCACGGCAGGCTCCATGGCAAGAGTACGGTAATTCCCCTAATAATTTGATCACCGGAAGTGCAGCAAAAATGGCTTATATCTGGAAATATTCTTGATGGCGCCAGTATCACATTTTGTGATTAGATTACTTTTTCTTCAATTTGAATGAAGAATGGGAATGTTACTTTTTCTCTGTGTTTGAATAATAGAGTTGAAAAGTGAACTTCCTGTGATTGAATTATTAGGGGAATTACTGTAAGTGAAAACTCAGAAACTTCCTTCCCCAGAGATACTGTTTGAATTTCTTGGGACTGAGCTCCATACCTTGGCCACTGATACCTGATATTGTAAAAGCAATCTGTTTTTAATTTGGACCTTCAATAGCTCATACCACCCCCCTCCAGTTATGTGGAGGATATCCCATGTAACCTGGGTAATTATGCAATGTGACTAGGTCAGAACCATGCGGTGCCCAAATGGAATTAATTAGCGAGACCTTCTCCATGCAATTAGCTCTATAATTAGGAACTCATGCTGGAGGTGATCTTTGTTTACAGAATAATATCTGATTATCTGGCACTCCGCTTTTTCTTTGTATATCAGTGTTTGGGAACCCAGGCATCATTAATTTTTGCGATTATCTGCCATCTTTTCTTTCCCTTGTTATGTTAATTTGAAAACGGTCAGATTTTTGGATTACTTTGTCAATCTTGCGGGTATTAAACTATTCATTGCAATATGTTCACCTTGAAGAGGATGAGACTAGCTGATATAAGCGGGTTTGATAAATTTAGTAAAATTTTCTAGGATTCAGGCCATGATATAATTGCAAGATAAAATTGAACAGACAAAAATAATAGACTATATTACAGCTAACAGGAGATTTGATGTGAAAGCATACATTACAGGGTCTGAAATACCAGTCAGACCAAATTGTTGGCCTCGTCTGATTAGAAATGCATATCCTGCCTTTATCAATTTAGGGAAAACCTCTCTCTAAAAATGGAGGTAAAAAAGGTCCATCGAATAAATTCAATGATATATCGAAGATAGAAACATCCGCCATAGGTGACCATGGATATATTTATCTGCATCGGATAGTATTGAAAAAACAAATTGTTGTCGGTCTAATTCGCATAAGAATAGATGACCTGTTTTGTTCTGTTAACAATTAGACTATGCACACTTTCATTGGAAAACAACTGTTACGGCATGTAATAATATTTAAAGTAAGTCGCCTGAAGATTTTGTAGCGTTATGATGAATAAGTCAAAAGTTTATCAAGCAGAAACAACCTTTTTTATCTCCAACTTTAGAGAGAGGTTTTCCCTAACCTGTTTATTGAAGCAGTATGTCGGATCAAATCGGAAGAAATGACTGATCATTTTGAATTTGCTTATTTTGAACCCTGAGTACATGTACATCACTGTTTTGTAACCTTCACAAAACCCAGTCCACAACACATCAAAATTTTGCAAATGTAAAAATTTGGTAAGCCAATCTGATACATTTGATCATCCAATCTGATACATTTGATAAGCCCATCTGATACTTTTGATAAGCCCATCTGATACTTTTGATCAGCCAATCTGATACCTTCGATCAGCCAATCTGATACCTTTGATCAGCCAATCTGATACCTTCGATCAGCCAATCTGATACCTTCGATCAGCCAATCTGATACCTTTGATCAGCCAATCTGATACCTTTGATCAGCCAATCTGATACCTTCGATCAGCCAATCTGATACCTTCGATCAGCCAATCTGATACCTTCGATCAGCCAATCTGATACCTTTGATCAGCCAATCTGATACCTTCGATCAGCCAATCTGATACCTTTGATCAGTCACCCAAATGTAGGAGAATCTACATTGATATTAAGACTATTTTTTAGCATCATTTTGTCCACTTTCTATTCTGATAAATTTGTTCCATGGTCTACTCTTGGTCAACTATGGACCATCACCCTTCCATCCCACCACTAGCATCTTGACTGATCCCCCACAGATGTGGTACCCAGTTTGTCCAGGTGTGGATTTGTCCAGAGTCTGTCAGAAGGTGACTGGTCGTGTCCACACATGGACCAAACAGGACTGCAAACTAGTGAGCTGCCCTGATATTTATTCCGAAGTATTAAACTAGGTGACACTGGTATTTTATTATCCCAATACCTTCCAATGCAGAACTGCTTCAAGAAATAGGGACATTAAAACAATCATTCCTTTTATCATCACCCCATAACGAATATTTTTCACCACACCATCACCCCAGATATTTATTATTTGTCCACAATGTCTGAAACAACTTTATTTTGGCAATGTACATGATATTTTGCACGTTAACTATTGACTTAAATTTCTGCAAATTGCATCAGCTTGTTTCACAGCTTATATTTCTTCTTATCCACCCACCGGCCTTTAATACTTGCCTATCGAGCTAGTGTTGATACAGGAATGATTTTTGTAATGCACCTTGTTATGATGGACTGGTACCGAGATATTTTCTTTTATCATAACGTAATTTATGACTGCTGTTGTCCTTCTTCCATCGTATTCCAAAGATAAAACTAAGAATTGTTAAACATAATATCTTTGGATTACGGTAATTCCTTTGGTAATTAAATCACAGAAAGTGAAATTTGCCACAAAAAAATTAATCAGGGAGTGATCAGATTTATTACAGCAAAATGGTCCAAAATCATGGAAATAACCCATTATTTCTGAGTTATTTTAATGATTTTAGAGGGTGACCAAAAGTTATTTGAACAACAACGAATTTTGTCCACAAAATTTGGGGGGATTGAATTATTGGAGGAAGAAGCGCGGAAGAAGAAAATACGGTAACATTGTTTTAATATTGTTTTAATTTAAGCTACATTGTAAATTAGCGAAATCATAACGAGAAATCTTGTACAAAGTATTTTTCTTCGTGTTTGTAATTATATATTATCATTTGATCATGATGAAGATGGTCTCGATTCGTCAAAAAAAATGGATCGGGATAAATCGTTTTTATAGTAACACATTTTCAGCTATTTTTATTCAAACCGGCAGGACCGCCAAACCATTCTGCACAAATATCACATTCTCAAAGTTGGTAGCTGACTCCAAAGACACAATTTACAATTGGCACAATTGGGTTAACATTAATAATAATCTATATAGTTAAGTCTGAACACTTTAATAATTCATCCATTGGTGATACTGGAAAACTGGTCAATTTTGCCTGCTTTTAATTTTTGCTGGAGAAGAGAACCCCGAATAAAAGACCAATTCAGACAGTGAATGATGGTATAAAAAAGTGTAACTTCAGAATTTGAAACTTGCATAAGTTCAACTTTGTTGAAATCTTCAAAAACTGGAGAGAGAGAGAGAGAGCGAGTATTGAGGTTTAACATCAAAAACAGAAATTCTCTGGGAAAATAAAACTCGACGCAATTGACCAGTTTTCCAGTTCTTTTTCTTAGTTATTAAACACTAATTCCTGTTATACATGTACCTGCAATTTATTTATTAGGAATTTACCTGGGGTTGTTTCATTTTTGGGAGTGGGGCTGTGGTGGGGTGGGCTACTAAAGCATCAGTCCTATTTGTCCAGGGCTTGTGTGGAAGGATCATAGGCAATGGGCTGAGTTTGAGTCGAACTGTTCCTCATGATTTCCAGTGGTGGGGAGAGAGAAATTCGCTCCATCCTGGCACCGTGGTCAGCACCTGAAACATTTTGTGAAGACATTCACTCAAAATACCCTCAAATGTGGCATGAAAAAAGCCTACATGTAGAGTAAAAAAACGGGTCGTACTCCTCTTGCAGACCTGAAATTCCTGCTAATAAAACAGAATTATGCCCAATACAAAACGTTACAAATCACCTCTCATAAAATAACTGCATAAACTAACTGGTGGCTTCAAATATTGTCACAGGTCACTGCTGCCAGCTTGACTGGTTATATGCCATGGAGGGTTTTATGATGGGAGTGTACTTTCTCTGGTTGAAGATGGAAAGAAAGCACTAATATTTTTCACGTCAGGTCAAGAAAAATGGCATGTATTTTTGCAATGCTCAGAATCGTTCAGAGCTATAAACTTTAGGTATTTTCCACTTCAGAAGCATTTTGCAGAAGTGCAGCCTTGTCAAGTTGACGTCGAAATGTTTATGTACTTGAGCTCCTTGAAATTGTACAACAGGAATTACTGCTTAATTTCTTCCGACTGCCAAGTTCACATTCATTGATAAATTTCTTCATCTGTTATTTACAGTTTGCTAAATGCTTCCATAATTATTTATCGACCTAAGGTATTTATATACAAATGTTTAGCAGCTGTATGCGAATCTCTAGTTTAGGCAATGTGCATTTTTATACATCTGTACATTTAAATAAAGCCCATTGTGTAATTCCCCGATTTTTAAAAAAAGAAAACTACTTTTAGTCCGATCATTTGTTAATAAATGTGTTCAATATATATCCTGCAATTTTTTGTCCGTTTTTCCCCCCCCCTAATTATGATTGGAGGTGTTGTCGGCAATTTCGGTTGATTTAATTACGTCCTTAATTGTGTCATTAATGCCAGTTTCACATGGTATGCTTCGTTGACTGGAACATCATAAAATATCTAGATGACAAATTCGCGAGTTTTATGTGCCTATATACTTCAGTCCTGAAATGAGCTCTTTATTGCAGCTTGTCGGTCATAATCGTACAGCTATAGAGTAAAAAAAAAATGCACAAACTCGGGTGAATGCTATATTCTTCAAAGGCCATTAAAGTTATGTAAACAAAGTTAACATATTTCCACCTTCAAATACCGGGAACTCCACAAATAGAGGTTGGACAGAGTATATGCTAAACAGCTTGGAAGCTCGTCGACCGTTCTTTAAATCTTAATAAATTAATATCCTATCAGTTAGGATTTAATTTTAATTAGATTGCCGTTCTTTATAGTTTCGCAACGCTGTGTTACGAAAACAGCCGAAGATTACCGATTGTGAGATACCAGAGTCGTAAAGTTTGCCCGTTTTTACAAGACGGCGTATAAATCTTTGGGACGAAGCTTTTGCACTTGTCTGTTCGGGGCTGGATCATTATCGCGAACATCAATCAAATCTCTTTCCCCTGTTTGACAGCCCGGACATTTCTGGAGCTATTATACATGTGTGTAGTTCGCCTGTTTCTGCTCAGTTTGTAGAAAGATGGCAGGGCTGATCTGCACTGCAGGCTCGGTCAAAACATCAAGGGGCCCCGGTAGGGAGTTTGGCAATAACACTGGTTAAAACTGAAGCCCGGTCGAGGAAAGTTTTTGTCGGATATCTGAATTATCTTTTGGTAAGCCCATTTACAAATGCTTCGTCTTTATCAATCCGATTCAATATACAACCCTTGTCAAAAAGTTGAAACGAAGACTGAGGCGACTCTATAGGAAGGGGGAGGTTTTCAGTGGAACTTTGCAGTACAGCCTAGCTAAGATTCATAGCGTCTCCCTTCCCTCACCGCTATGCCGACGACACATACATTTCCCTGGTGGTAACACGAACATCTCCATGGCGCACTTATTATTACCTTTGCGCCCTATTGGAACTTCATTAACTTGAGAAAAAGGGCCGCCATGAATAAATATATCATAATCGATGTTGTGATCATCATCCCCTGTATACACGGGGTCTATTATGATGGAAATGCCCATCTTCTTGACCCTCGATTTCAGGTGATTTTGAGGCTCCTTAGGGATAATTTTAACGTCTGTAATTAATTTTTGACCGACGAATGGCCATTTAGTCTGCCATTTCTGTATTTTTATTCATGGCGGCCCATTATCTCCAGTTAATGAAGGTCCAATAGGGCGCAAAGGTAATAATAAGTGCGCCATGGAGATGTTCGAGTTACCACCAGGAAAATGTATTTGTCGTCGGCATAACGGTGAGGGGAGGGAGACGCTATGAATCTTAGCTAATATTTCTGATATTTCGCCCTCAAAATAATGCGTACTCTGTGACCAGCTCTGTATTTTGAATGGTCAACCTGTATCGAGTTCAGTCGACAGGTCAATGTGCAAATCAGAATAAAGTCAAAAACATTTCTTTAAAGGTCCGTTTTAAATATACATATCTTCAGGTTTATAAATGTCTGTTGTATCGATTCGAGAGGCGAGATTTGTACGAACTAAAGTCCACTCAAATTGTCGGTCGAATTCTCGGGACTGGCGTCTGTTACTAAGCGATACCAGGGTCTGCTGATCGCCTCGACTCGTGTGAGATTTCTTCTGGTGTAAATACCAAGACATGCACATAATGAATGTATGTATGTGTGCGTGTTGACCAGGCTATAGTCTTCATGCATGTACACGAACTCCATGTATTGACCTATCGCCCCGAAGCTTGAAACAATCTTGCAGAAGGTCTCCATTAAAAACCAACTTTTATACCGTCACAGAAGTTCAACGAATATTGTTTTGCGAAGACATCTAGTTTTTGCTCATGTTCGATTTAATTTGTTCAAAATTTGTCCGCATTTTTCGCTCGTCGAATTGAAGCAGAGATTCTATAATAATACTTATTTGTTATACTAACTGACTGGATTAATGCTAAATGTTGTTCTTCATTGTGAACAAAATTTTGCTGAAACCATTTTAGCACCTGATTTGTGTCGAGAATATCACAAAATGAATGCGTTACATAGAATCAATACGACTTTGCGTTGAAATGTACTTGTGCTCAGCTGATATGTTGACTTAAACCCAAAACCGTGTTGATATCAACGCAAAAGGTTTGTGTTGAAGCCATTTTGGAATCGAGTTGTGTTTCGCAGTGCATGTTCTTGGCTATACCGGTACCGTCGTTGGTAACAATGGATGTTGAGTGAATATTAAATCTTTGGGAGGACATTTTAGTTTAATTTCCTATTTTGTTTTTTTATTGCTGGAAATCTTTTTGCACGGCTTCAGGCGTTTGATTTCATGTAAAATTTCAGCACTTCAGTGAAAACTTAAACCATTGACCTCATTGTATTAGAAAGAAAAGCGTGTTGGCTTTTAGGTCTACAATTTTGAGATTTTACAGGATTCGAAGCCTACAATTTAACGAGCAAGAAAGCATCGAAAGCTCCACTGTGTGCCCTATATTGTATAGATTTTCGCTTCACAGCGATGAATTTAGCAACATGAGACGGTTTCAGGGAGCTGTTTGAGAAGTCGATGAAGTCCGCGGTTTAGCTTGCGTGCAACTCTTCACGTGGAAACCGTGACTCAGACGGCGTCTCGTATCTGATGAAAGGGAAGCAGTTTACATGGTTTAGCACACACACCATGCAAGTAGGGAAGACACACACACCGAGTCTGTTTTCCCTTTGCACGTAATAAGGCATTGTTACACACTTGAATACAAGTTTAAGTTTTCTCCCCATAAACTTGTCCACGCTTGACTAGACTCGAACAGAACGCAAACCAGACCGTGTCCATGCGTTCTCCGCTTTCCATCTGGGATTACCGGCTGTGTTACGTACTCTCTAAAAACAGTCGAGTGAACATTTCACTCAAACTTGAGTGGAACAGTTCAGTCAAGGTTTTTTAGAGAGTATTATGTTACCAGCGCACAGTAAAGACGAAACGTTCCTAGTTTATATAATTTTGTGTACTGTATTTCGCAAACTGTTCCAGATCTCCTGCATTGTCTGGTTTCTGGAAAGACCCATTTGCCAAATGTCAATGGTAGCCCTCGTTTGTTACACCGCAAACGGTGGGTAACAAGCGTCCTGCCTTCGCTGGTATATTACAATAGCATATGTATACGGTTTGCACCACAGGCCCGCAAAACAAGAGATTGGAGGGGGGGGTGGTATTAGGGTGAAGTGTAGAGACCCCATATTTCGACACTTCACCCTAATACCACACCCCCCCCTCCCCCTCCCAAATCTCTTGTTTTGCGGGCCTGTGGTTTGCACGGAGGGTAGTTTTGTCAATCAATTCAAAATCGGATACGTTATAAAGAAAACAAAACGGATAATTTTATATGGTTCGTCGTGTTGTTGAAAGCGACGTTAAATTCTATTCACTCACTCGCTCGAATAATTTTCGTTCATATCTTTTTTAATGGATTTTCCAGGCGGAAGGAAACATTTGTAATGAAAGAACTATCCGTTAAAATTACGTATAGGAAATCTCATGCATTGCCCAGCCCCAGACAGTCTTAAAATTGTTTCAGCCTCAGATGATTTTCATTGTAAATTTCCGAGGAGAGATGAAAAACTGTTCCTAAGTTTTAGTTTGGGAGAAGAATATCACGCATATCGTGTATACAAGTTTAATTTTGTTTCCAGAGAGAAGCATATTGTTCCCACGTCTTTGTTTCCAGTCTGATTTGTTTAAAGAAGAGCGAGGCATATTGTTCTTCATTATTACTTTATTCGAGGAGAGGAAAACCACTCTCCCAAAGAGGAGAGTAGTTTATTGTTCTCAAGTTTTTGTTTCTGGAGAGCCCTAACGCATTGTACTCAATTCTATGATCTTGTTCTTCAATCTGACTTTGTCCTAGAGCAGTAAAACTATTCTCTGAGGAGAGTAGTAGGCCTATATTTTCTAATATCTATATAACTTCGTTTGGGCGAATAAAGCACGCGCATTCTTTTGTCAAAGTTTGTAACCTAAACTGTCGATGTATATTTAACAGTACATATACAATCTGATACCATGAGAATAGTAAAGTGTTGTTCCCAAACTGTCTCGGGGGGGGGGGGGGGGGGCAGTAGTACATTGTATCAACATCTAATTTAGTCTTCAAATAGTAATAATATTGTTCCCAACATCTCAGAAGAATGGTACTTTGTTTCTCAAATCTGTGTCTCGGGTCGGAGACTAACACGTTATGCAGCTCTTTGAGGAGAGTAGTATATGCCCAATCTCCGAACAGGTTCGTCTGCTATTATGCCAAATTGACAGAAGGGGAGATAACCCTGTTTGGAGATTGTAGTATACCTTGTTCTCAAATCTGTCATATAGAGAGGTAGTTTGTTCCCGATGTTTTTGGAGAGTATTACCTTGTTTCTCAAATCTGTCTCGGGAGAGTAACATATTCTTTCAAGTCTTTGATAAGAGTATAGTACCGGTACTTTTGTGTCGAGTCTAATTTTGTATTAGAAAGGTAACGCGTGTGGTTCCCGAGAATTGAAGAAAGAAGTATCTCTTTCTCTAGTCTTTGTCGTATGGGGCAGTAACAAAATGTTCTTTGTATGTTTAGGAGAGTATATCGTATATGATTTCTTCTCAAGTCTAACTTTGTCTTAGGAGAGCGACACATATATTGTTTCCAAATTTGAGGAGAGTATCTCGTTCTCGTCTATCTCAGGAGAGCTCTCACATAACACATGGCCGTTCCCTTACAAGTTAATGTCTCTTAGCATATTTACGGTATCTGAAAATCTCCAATCTCCAGATGTCCGTGCAGCTATGTCCAGCTCGGACGGGCCCTGCAGGTTTCTTCCCCCACAAATACCGGCACTGGAATATAAAGTCTTGCTTGAGTGTGTGTGCGCCAGGGCATATTCAGTTGTCTTGCATTGTTACCCTACAGTGACTCGGTGCGCTCTGCCTCGGGGCAGGAGATTGAAGACCTTTTTAGCGTGGTTTTAATTTGCATTCGAGTGGAAGATCCCCCGCGTGAAGGGTGCACTTAAGGGGCTTGAGCCATTGTTGAAAATTGGACGACAGCTCTTGTGTCCAGAGCCGGTCAGATCCGCAAGGGGGCGGTCATTTCCCATCTTTGATTAATATTTTCTAACGCTTTTAGTTTTTCTGGATGTTTGCTGCGCTTTTCCGAGATATTTCCACAAGCAAGAATGGATGAAACTCCCTTATGCCAACGCAATCTGTCAATTAATCGGAGAGTTTTCATCCCACCGTGGCGCAAAATACAAAATTCATTTAATTAGTTATTGTGGAACGCGCGCGAGACGGACAAGAAAATGAAAGAAGCAGACGATAACTGGTATTCATGCCTTGAAGCTTTCTCCCGTCTTTATTTAATTATTCCCAAACCACATTGTTCACGCCGATAAACATTTCTTTATCTAATGAATTTATAATGAGATGACTGTCTTACTTTGTAAACAGGATTAAGATGGGAGAAAAACTTCTTTATCTTCTGTTTCAAAGCTGCACGATCGGACTGCATATTTTAAAGATAGAAAATGCCTTTAGCGAATTAGTTCGTCAAAAATATCACCAGCGTTCTATTTGGTGTGAATATGAAAATCAAGACGTCATAGGTTAAGTAATCGGTCTCGTGGTCTGAATTTGTTGGGTAGCAATACTAATAGGTCACGTGATCAGATCTGTATTCTGTTGTTACTGCCAACAGGAGCAAA
The DNA here is from genome assembly GCA_036873755.1 of Hanleya hanleyi. Taxonomy (NCBI): domain Eukaryota; kingdom Metazoa; phylum Mollusca; class Polyplacophora; order Lepidopleurida; family Hanleyidae; genus Hanleya; species Hanleya hanleyi. Next base: position 117,723 of record JAVTVY010037548.1, read on the forward strand.
ACGGGATATTTGCCGGAGGGGTATTGTACGTCCAACCGTCTCTCTGTCTATACGATGGAGTGAGAATTGAGAGTTTTGCTAGTTTAAAGCTGATCCCCTTGATGAACTATATGCTGTAGCGCCACTTGAAGATGAATGACCTGGTTTGGTGCATGTTTTCGGCATGTAATGTCACAATAGGTAAAATTTCGTTCAACAACGCGTGACGCCAATTATGTCAAGAAGATTATGACATGTCTTTCCGAATTGACACCACACGTGCATCTGACATCCATCGTCTGCGTCCTAACCATCTCCTGTCGCAACGGCACTAATGACAGCTGGGCGACGGTTTGGCAATGCATTATGAGAGAATGGCATAGACGGTTACAGAATGATCCGATCGGAGATGGCATTGGTCCGACATCCCCAGAAAGTTTCAATATTTCCGCTTACAAAATTGACACCACAGCCACACCTGGTCATGGCCCTTGGTCTTTTGAACCCAGTCAAATCAAATCTCGCAAACTAACTGGGTCTGTTTGCACCGGTATACCAGTGCAGTGAGCATAACTGCCTGTTCGTAGATTTGTCTTGCATCTGAATATCTACAGTCGATCCAAATGTCTATATCCGTGCAAGCTTGAACTTTTTTACGACAGCTGACATCACCAACGCCGCGATCAAAGGTTCTTTCCTACCCAGAGCATCTGTATCCGTGTATGTCTCGCACAAATAGTAGGCGTCACAAGTTTCTGGCCCTAGTATAGTGCATATATCGGTAACATTCTGCTAACGGACCGTTTAACAGGCGCGCTTGATTGGCTACATTCCAATCATGGCGCATTCCATTAGGAGCGCAACTTTGGTACTCTATTTTTGGAACCGGAGAATATCCCATGGATGTCAAATTGTACATATTGTTGCTGACTTAGGGAAACCTTACAATCGGTAAACACCCGTTCACAGGCCCAGTAAGGGACAGAACACGATGCTATAGTCCTGGTACGTGCTTCTGATTGGCTGAAAATCCGTACTTGTATTTGGGAATAAAGCGGTCTGAGTATATCTCCAACGATATGTAAAGGGGCACTTTGCGCATGCCGTGACTCATGTTTTAGCTGAGGTCTCGTGACAGAACTGACCACGTGTGATGTAAATGGTTGCAGTTTGCTATCTTTTTAAGCTGGACTTATACTCTATTAGTAGACATTCCTCAATTCCTTATTCTGGGGACATTTCGCAGTAGGCCTATTTTTCCTGCTGGAGAAGCGTGTGTGCTGTGCGTTTAATATCTAGCGATATCTGTATATACAATTGTATAAGTTTTATTTGAATAGACATTTTTTTTTCAATTCACTTCTATATACGGTAATAGTTTCTTATTGACGTTGTACTGCTTACTGAGTTCATGTAGAAATCATAAAAGCTGGCGCTATCCTTTCGTTTGAACCAATCCCATAATGGCCGTTGTATACCCGTTGGTATATATTGAGCCAGCAATGAGATCGTTATTACATGCACTTCGCCATGGTCTATCGAACATGGATCAATGCGGCTCATGTGGAAGTGATTTTAAATGACTTGTTTTGATGGGATATTGATCGGAAAGTGGCCATGTTTTCACTCATCAAATCTCTTCGCCGGCGATCATATCATATGCACACTGCGCAATCAATGACTATGGAAAGGCACTTGGGACCGAGATACCATTTGTCCGAAGCACGTGAAGGGTTCTTCTACGCAAGAACTATTTCCCCCCCGCGGGATCTTCCCCGTCCCTTGATTATATCTTTCAGATCATCAGGGGTTAATTTATAGGCATGCCGATTTATTCCGACAATATAGCAGCCAGTTCAGCGCACCTTTGTCAGTGCGTGTTAAATGAATTTCTAATAATGTAATCTGCCGATAGGGTTAATATCTGTTGTCGGTCTGTTTTTGGTCAGAAACCACCAAAAAATGGCCTTACTTAATATGTAGTAAATTGACTGAGCACATCTTGAGAAAACTATATCTCCTGATATTCGCTGCCATGCAGCCAGAAGAAAGGTGATAGCCCATCACAATTTAATAGTGACCAGACCTGGCTATCACCTTTAAAGGTGATGAGTTAGAGCCATCACCTTCAAATGGTGACGGCCATCACCTTTTAAGGTTGATGACTTGCCTCGTCACACTTAAAAGGTTTTACCTAAATTTATAATCATTGCTCATCACTCTCCGCAGGTGATGGCCATCATTTTTTAAGGTGATCATAAAAACGGGTGATGGCTCTAACTCATCATCTTTTTGGGGTGATAGTTATCACCTTTTTTTCTGGCTGTGCACAAATGACCCACCAAATCAGGTAGCATGGCCTTACTGCTAAAAATTCAGCATACATTCCCCATCATTTTTTTTTTCGAGATAAGGCCGCTCGACACCATTACGGAAAATTTCGGAGGTGGCCAATCAAACTGGCCCAGTTTTTTAGCCCACCATCACCAGATGGTGGGCTGTTCAAATCGCTTTTTGTCCGTGGTCCGTCGTCCGTCAGTCCGTCAGTCCGTCCGTCCGTAAACAATTCTTGTTATCGCGATTTCTCAGGAACTACTGCATGGATCTTTCTCAAATTTGGTACACAGGTTCCCCTTGGGGTCTAGTTGTGCAAGAAACCTTTTTTGGTCCGATTCGAAAATCCAAAATGGCCACCAGGCAGCCATCTTGGATTTCCCCATGAAACCTTGTTATCGTGATTTCTCAGGAACTACTGCATGGATCTTTCTCAAATTTGGTACGCAGGTTCCCCTTGGGATCTCGTTGTGCAAGAAACCTTCTTTGGTCCGATTCCGAAATCCAATATGGCCACCAGGCAGCCATCTTCGATTTCCCCATGAAACCTTGTTATCGCGATTTCTCAGGAACTACCGCATGGATCTTTCTCAAATTTGGTACACAGGTTCCCATTGGAGTCTAGTTGTGCAAGAAACCTTTTTTGGTCTGATTCCGAAATCCAATATGTCCACCAGGCAGCCATTTTGGATTTCCTCATGAAACCGTGTTATCGCGATTTCTCAGGAACTACTGCATGGATCTTTCTCAAATTTATTACGCAGGTTCCCCTTGGGGTCTAGTTGTGCAAGAAACCTTTTTTGGTCCGATTCGAAAATCCAATATGGCCACCAGGCAGCCATCTTGGATTTCCCCATGAAACCTTGTTATCGCGATTTCTCAGGAACTACTGCATGGATCTTTCTCAAATTTGGTACACAGGTTCCCCTTGGGGTCTAGTTGTGCAAGAAACCTTTTTGGTCCGATTCGAAAATCCAATATGGCCGCCAGGCAGCCATCTTGGATTCCCCATGAAACCTTGTTATCGCGATTTCTCAGGAACTACTGCATGGATCTTTCTCAAATTTGGTACATAGGTTCCCCTTGGGGTCTAGTTGTGCAAGAAACCTTTTTTGGTCTGATTCCGAAATCCAATATGGCCACCAGGCAGCCATCTTGGATTTCCCATAAAACCTTGTTATCGCGATTTCTCAGGAACAACTGCATGGATCTTTCTCAAATTTGGTACACAGGTTCCCTTATGGTCTAGTTGTGCAAGGTACCTTTTCCGGTCCGAATCGAAAATCCAATATGGCCACGAGGCGGCCATCTTGAATTTCCCCTTGAAACATTGTTACCGTGAATTCTTGGGAAATATTTCATGGATCTTTCTGAAATTTGGTACACAGGTCCCACATGGGGCCTAGTAGTGCAAGATACCCTTTTTGGTCAGATTCGAAAATCCAAGTTACGCTCCAAATTAATTTGGTATTCTCGAGATGTGACGTTGCATCGCAAGAGTCGGCGGATCAAACGGTGGGGCATATTCTATATATTGACTATAGAGAATATCCGTACCTTCACCTTCCATATCAAGGAGTTCAAATAATTTGGAATTAAAATGTATTTCTTCAAATTTTAAATCAGCTTTCTTTAGTCCATTCAGTAGCAAGTGAACTGCTCCACCCTTTCATCTGCCGGCGGGTCGGCTACATGAAGGGATGTCACTCTTGTGACTCAACGTCACAACTCGACAACTGTAGACTACTGCATGTTTCGATCCTAGGGAGATAATCAGGATCCAGGCACTTTTGAAGTTTCAACATTACTGCGCGGAACGGATCCCTTCAGTATTAAGCATTGTACCATCTTACTATTTTCGAGCATGGTATCTTAAAAGAGATATCTCAAAATAGCCCAATAAACAGAACAGAATTAGCATTCGTTCCTAATTATAAAATCTTAAGTATGTTTCATAGCTCATGCCAAAGTGTCAAAGAGATTGGTCTTCGCTTCCAGTACCCAATGATGCATGACACGTGCAAAAAAATAAATAAAAAAAATACTACAAAACAAAGGCGAAGGATCCTCCGTACATGTACATTCACTTTCAGACTAACTTTGCTCATTTCTCTTGTATTATAACAACCGACATAAGTAAAGTTTCTAGAAATCTTGAAACTCCTGAAACTTAGATTATATATTGGTGTTTTTCAGTGGCCTTTTTCGATCTTTTTCACTCTGATTCGAAATTCTGTAAACAAAATTACAAGTCAATCGTCTGTTCTTAATAACAATGGACAAAAAGATCCTCTAGTCATTAGCTTACAATTATCGGACAATGGTGGGCGCCAAGATCCTTCAGGATCTCTCGTTTAAATTAAAATTTGAAAAGGTGGTTTTGATATATTTGATAGACAAATATTATAAAAACACTTAAAAAATTATACATCACAGACCCTTTCTGGTCCACTCAGGTATAATGGCCAATCATTGTTCACCGGAAGTCAAGTCCTGATAATCTTACACCCAGAAAATCCAATGGGGGTTTGTGACCTTATATACCCCACCTGAGGTCGAACACTTCAGTCGTATTTTTCAAAGAACAGTGCAGTCGGATTTTCTCAAATTAAATTAGATTTCACCGCATGTGGGATTTGCTGCTTCCCTTTCTCGTTAGAATTAGAACGATCCGAATCAGTAATCCAAGTTTGTTGTGGGATTTTAAATTCCATTTGATATACTGTGATATAGCTGTCACTAAATCCAATGGCTATTATTTACCTCGGAGAAAAGCAGGACCCGCTCTTCAAAATGTTAAAAACTTCACGAGGGGGTACACTCGCATTGTCAATAGCCCTCGCTAACTCGTAACACATCGAATGTAGCCCGAATCAATTCCGAATGCAAACCGATGAATTCTCGGAGCTTTCTCAGTTGTTAGGTTGTCAAGTCCTTGTTATTCAAATCGCATTCGGTCCTTGTGAATGTGATTCGGTCAAATCACATTCAAATCACAGCTATATTCAAACCAGAGCTCTTATAAGTACCGTACCTCTACATTTGACCACCGACCAACGAAAACAGATCATGCATATGTAATTTAACATTTTTCGGTATACACGTTTAAGAAAAAAGGGAGCCTCAAGCAATGAAACACCGGGATCATTTATTTTTGTGTCCTTTTTCACTTTGGTGAAATTACTCTATGTTGTCAGCTGGGACATTATATACACAGTTTGAGAAAATTAGTTTGCATTATTCTTATAAGAAGGCAGCATACACAGTTTCTGGAATAATCGTACATAATGTGATGCCAAAACTTTATTGATTGGTTGTTGAGTTACAGTAGCTATAGTAGTGAGAAAAAGAGGCCAGAAGACACATATGCAAGTGCAGAGGGTGCAGGAGGAGGAGAAAGAGGAGGAGAAAGATGAGGAAACGCAACGTGCAAGTGGAGGAAGAAAACTGGTTTCCGTTAAAGGTGCATGCAGTAGCAAGTGAACTGCTCCACCCTTTCGTCTGCCGGCGGGTCGGCTACATGAAGGGATGTCACTCTTGTGACTCAACGTCACAACTCGACAACTGTAGACTACTGCATGTTTCGATCCTAGGGAGATAATCAGGATCCAGGCACTTTTGAAGTTTCAACATTACTGCGCGGACCGGATCCTTCAGTATTAAGCATTGTACCATCTTACTATTTTCGAGCATGGTATCTTAAAAGAGATATCTCAAAATAGCCCAATAAACAGAACAGAATTAGCATTCGTTCCTAATTATAAAATCTTAAGTATGTTTCATAGCTCATGCCAAAGTGTCAAAGAGATTGGTCTTCGCTTCCAGTACCCAATGATGCATGACACGTGCAAAAAAATAAATAAAAAAAATACTACAAAACAAAGGCGAAGGATCCTCCGTACATGTACATTCACTTTCAGACTAACTTTGCTCATTTCTCTTGTATTATAACAACCGACATAAGTAAAGTTTCTAGAAATCTTGAAACTCCTGAAACTTAGATTATATATTGGTGTTTTTCAGTGGCCTTTTTCGATCTTTTTCACTCTGATTCGAAATTCTGTAAACAAAATTACAAGTCAATCGTCTGTTCTTAATAACAATGGACAAAAAGATCCTCTAGTCATTAGCTTACAATTATCGGACAATGGTGGGCGCCAAGATCCTTCAGGATCTCTCGTTTAAATTAAAATTTGAAAAGGTGGTTTTGATATATTTGATAGACAAATATTATAAAAACACTTAAAAAATTATACATCACAGACCCTTTCTGGTCCACTCAGGTATAATGGCCAATCATTGTTCACCGGAAGTCAAGTCCTGATAATCTTACACCCAGAAAATCCAATGGGGGTTTGTGACCTTATATACCCCACCTGAGGTCGAACACTTCAGTCGTATTTTTCAAAGAACAGTGCAGTCGGATTTTCTCAAATTAAATTAGATTTCACCGCATGTGGGATTTGCTGCTTCCCTTTCTCGTTAGAATTAGAACGATCCGAATCAGTAATCCAAGTTTGTTGTGGGATTTTAAATTCCATTTGATATACTGTGATATAGCTGTCACTAAATCCAATGGCTATTATTTACCTCGGAGAAAAGCAGGACCCGCTCTTCAAAATGTTAAAAACTTCACGAGGGGGTACACTCGCATTGTCAATAGCCCTCGCTAACTCGTAACACATCGAATGTAGCCCGAATCAATTCCGAATGCAAACCGATGAATTCTCGGAGCTTTCTCAGTTGTTAGGTTGTCAAGTCCTTGTTATTCAAATCGCATTCGGTCCTTGTGAATGTGATTCGGTCAAATCACATTCAAATCACACCTATATTCAAACCAGAGCTCTTATAAGTACCGTACCTCTACATTTGACCACCGACCAACGAAAACAGATCATGCATATGTAATTTAACATTTTTCGGTATACACGTTTAAGAAAAAAGGGAGCCTCAAGCAATGAAACACCGGGATCATTTATTTTTGTGTCCTTTTTCACTTTGGTGAAATTACTCTATGTTGTCAGCTGGGACATTATATACACAGTTTGAGAAAATTAGTTTGCATTATTCTTATAAGAAGGCAACATACACAGTTTCTGGAATAATCGTACATAATGTGATGCCAAAACTTTATTGATTGGTTGTTGAGTTACAGTAGCTATAGTAGTGAGAAAAAGAGGCCAGAAGACACATATGCAAGTGCAGAGGGTGCAGGAGGAGGAGAAAGAGGAGGAGAAAGATGAGGAAACGCAACGTGCAAGTGGAGGAAGAAAACTGGTTTCCGTTAAAGGTGCAACGTGTAGGGAAAACTGGATTTGACCAATCGGAAGCATTCATACGACTGCCATGTTTGATCACGTGACTATGATTCAAAAGAATTGTCAGCCCTGGTTGATCATGTGACAATTTGGAAAAAATTGGCGGCCATGTTTCATTACGTGACTGCTTTGTAAAAGAATCATCGACTGTGTTCGATCACGTGGCAGCATACTCTATCCTGAACCTCCTCCTCCTGCTCTTCCTTTCTCTAAACTTCCTCTGTGCTCCTCCTCCTCATGAACCTCTGCCCTCCACTCTTCCTCCTCCTGAACCACCTCCTGCTGTTTATCTTCCTCCTCCGGAACCTCCTTCTCTGCTTTTCCTTCTCCTGAACCTCCTCTTTTTGCTCTTCCACGTCCTGAACCTCCTCACTGTGCTCTCCCTCCCCCTGAATCTGCTCCTCCTGAAACTCATCATTGGGGGTCTTCCTCCTCCTGACCCCGCCAGCTCGTTGCTCCTCCTCCTTTAGAACTCCCCCCCCCCGTTTTTCCTCCTTCTGAACCTATTCCGTCTGCTCTCCCTCTCCATGAACCTCCTCCATTGCTCTTCCTCCTCCTGAACCCCCTCCCTTGCTTTTCCTCCTCGTGCTCTTCCTCATCCTGAACCTCCTTATCATTTTCTCGCACCTCTTCCTGTTTCGCCTCCTTCGCCCTGTTTACCTGCACGTGTGTCTCCGGACTCAAATTTTTCCACAGCTAGGATATGGGTATCAATCATCAGTACTAATCAGTACTACTTCTAATATACATTGTCCATTATCTTTAACATATCGCATGGCATGAAACCAGATCTGACTTACAGGGTATATAGGCCTATCTAAAAAACAAAACAGAAAAAAAACACAAAACCAAAAAAAAAAAAAAAAAAAAACAAGAGAGAGAGAAAGAGAGAGAGAGAGAGGAAAAAACCCAATACCACCAGAATGACAACAGAATTCGACGCAAGATTGCTAATTAATGTTTACCCATAGTTAATCTAACTCAGCTTGTAGTTTATGTGGGAAAGCTTCCTTGGCTATGCTGAGGGCAGGAAGGGTAAACGTTTATTTACAAACTTGATAGAAGAATCAATTTAGCCTTAAATTTTAAAGAACAACTTTACATCCGCACGGCTCTTAAATCACTGTGCAGATAAAAACCAGCTGTTTTAAAGTTTACAAAACTACCGTCTGTTATTTTCTCGTCGCACATAGGAGTCGGACAAGGTTGAAAAGTGCATTAATCGGCGCAATAAATTTTAATACTTTTCATTAAGCTCGTAAATGAGACGTCAAGAAGTGCATGCGGATATATTACGTTATACGGAGAGTATATATAAGTAAACGGATATACTTTAGGTATACCATATAGGTATAGTACTAGCCACAGGGCTTTACTAATTTACGACTGACTCTCGCCTTCTTTCGTCGAAATGCCGAGTTTCATAGGCAATAAAATAGAGACAATCTAACCATATATGTCTGACTTTTATTGCCGTATATAAGTCTTGAAATTCAGAAGTGATATAAATCATCACTGAAAATAACGAAAAAGAAATGGTAATGTATCACCAGGGATATTTTAAAGCAGTTTAATCGTCCCAAATATCACCAAAAAAAACGTGCTGACAGCAAGACCGATGAGTTAGAGCCATCACCTTATCCCATTATCACCTTTAAATGGTGATGGTCATCATCTTAAAGTGCCATCAGCAATGAGTGTTAATTTTAGGTCACCACCTTAAGCTTTCTCCTCTCCAGTGCGCTCGGTGTTCATTTCTCGCATACTTCTTTAAATTTTCAGTTTCGGAAAAGGTGGCAGTCTCGACTAGCTCCTGAAAGGTGCCTCTTATTGGATGAAGCTTTATTGGATGAAGCTCGTAATAGGCATTAAACAGGTCCGAGTACAGATTTAACGATATGTAAACGGGAAATGTGTGAATGCTTTAAAGGGTTTGAGACCGCCCTTTTGTCGAGTAGAACGACCATTCAACAAACAACACATCCAACAATCAACATAGTTTTTTTTTGTGAAATTGTATGGGGTTTTTATTTGTCTCCCGCCTCATTAGAGGGGGGGGGGATCTGGACCTCTATGGTCGATTTTTTTAATTGAACAAACCTGGACGAAATGCGATGATCACACTTCGAACAAATACTAGTATCTCGGCAACCAGAACAACAATTAGAAAACTGACGCATCTCTTTCATCTCTTTACATAGTTCAGAATAACCATTCCTATGCAAACCCCATGATGAATAGTTTTCCAGAAATAAACGGTTTTACTTGCAAAACTGGGGAAATAAAGTAGTGAAATTAAAGCGACGAACATATTAGAGACATATGAACTGATAGTGATAAATCCTTCAGCGTTTGTGTGAAACAAGTGTGAATTGCTACCCTGGAGACTCAATCAGGCGATAATTTCACCAAAATTTCAAAACTGTATCTAACCAAACTTGTCTTCCCCAAAATAATCTCACCTAGAGAAAGAATCGATATAGTACGAAAGAATTGTGCAACATTTTTTTTCGTAAAGGACCATGTTTAGATTGGTAAATGGCCCCAGAGCAGGTGCGATAGAAGTGCCAAAAATAAAATATTACATATACCAGAAATTGTCCAGTTGGCATGAAATACAATATTATATTATATACTCAGAAAAGTTTCAAGTCTCATCATTCTCGAATAACAGAACCTGTCTCATAATGATGAGACTCCGTGCCTTGAATTTTTTCTGAGTTTTACAATATAATATTGTACTTCATGTCAATTGAACAATTTCTCGTAGTGCAGAAGTATTTTATTTTGGTACTTCTGCCTTGCAGCTGACCTGGGGCCATTTACCCATCTAAAGATACAAGGTCCTTTGACGTCCAGGTGAGTAATCCTTAAAGGTGATGAACTGATCTTATCACTATTCTTCTGTGTGTGAAAAAGGAGGATAGTAATACTACTGATTCCATCACTATTCCCTTATTATAACAAAATGATGGATGTCAGTAGTATATAATGAATAATTTCACTAGATTTGACCTATTTGGGGTTATGGGTAAATGTCGCTTCCGGTAGTTTATGTTCTACTGATGTCATTACAAGGATTTCATCTCTTTCAATACCTATTTCTCCAAGTACTTTAGCCTATGCCAACAATATGCTCAAGATTTAAATATTTTAATTTTACTTAGATTTTTAATTTTAGTACGCTTAATTCACGATCTACTTTTAGTAAACTACAAATTTACTCTCAGTAAACTTGAGATTTATTCTCAGAAAGCCAGAGATTTACTCTGAGTAAATAATATGTTCTCTCCCAATAAACCAGACATTTACTCTAAGTAAACTCGATATTAAACTCGAAATTTACTCTTAGTAAACTCGGAATATACCCTTAGTAAACCCAAGACGTACTGTTACTATAACACGCTTTGATTCACTCTTTGTGTACAGTAGTGTAAAACTGAGGCCTTTGAGGTGCAGGTTCAGGATCAGGATAAGTGAGGTCATCAACGGAAGTTACGTCATCACCGGAATTGCCGTAATCACCGAAAGTGACGTTACCACAGGAACTGAACTCACCACCGGAAGTGATGTCATCACCTAGAATGACATAATAAAAGAGCATGCATGAGCAGGTTCAGGTTAGAATGGAGAGAGTGGAACACGATGTATAGTCAGACAAGTTGTGAAACCGATTCGGGAATCACGATCAGGGTACAGGTTCCGCAGTAAATCGGCCTAGGTTCGACCAATCAGAATCATGGATACGACCACCATGTTTGATGATGTGGCTATAATTTGTAAAGAATCGACGACCATGTTTGATCATGTGATAATTTGGGTTTAAACAAAGAGATCATCACTACAGTTTCCCCTCCTTATCAGCTGTTTATTTCATAAAATCCAACAGTCTAGTTTTTCTCAAATAAAATTAAGTGTAGTACAGGTAACCGATTTTGTTTTTATTTACCAAAAAGCCAACCCAACCCAAGTTTTGGGGTAGAGATGGACCATCCCTGGTCCAAATGAGTCGTGTGGGGTCTCATATTGTAGCGCTCGTGGGGTAGAGTCCAACTAGAAGTTTGTAATGGAAGTGCCAGTTGTGGAGTAGTAGAGAAAGGGCGCTTGAGAGGACATATTGGGTAGAAGTGGACTATCCTTGGTCCAAATGCACCTATGAAGCGAGTAACTGGACTATTCTTCATAAGAGTTTAAAATTTGGCATGATTTTTCTGGGCCAAGTAGGCAAAAGGGTGGTGCCTCCGTTATTCGATTTATTTCATGATTGTCGAGATATATCCGCTCAAAGTTAGACCTATCCATTTTATTCCATTTTGTTCAATTGGAAAAATCCTAAATTTCACGGAAAGAAATCAGACCGAAATTCGAAAAACTGAGGCACAGCTGTTTTGCTGAAGAATAAAGTATGGCAATGTAATCAATTCAATGAAAACCTTGGAAATTCTCGAAAAAAATAATGGAGACTCATTTTCGATAATGACACAGGCCTACATTTAAATTTGAATAACTTCATTCCAGTCGACTTCAGAACCAATGAATTAACATATTTATAATGTTTTGGGCGATTTTCTTCGTGATCAAGAAATTCCATGGCGGTCATCTTGGAAAATGGCCGCCACACTCGACATAGGACGAGTCTGGAATGCCTTCAATTTTTAAAATGATCCCAGTCGGCCCACCATGGAGAATAGTTGTGCAAAGTTTCGTGCAGAACTCTTTCACCTAACCGCTGGACTATCGGTTTTACTCGGAAAGAAAACGGCTTCACGCGCGTCTCGCACCAGATGCTCGCCCGTGAGGTCGTTCGTTGAATGTATTAATTTGACACAAGAGGGTAAAATGGAAAACCCAAATGTTGATAATTGAATTGACCGCTGTTCTCGTACACACACTGCTACTCAAACCTAAAATTCTGGTATATACTGAATCCCGGTAGTTCTAGTTTGCTCAGTCAGCGGTCATTTACATCAACCAGCGATTTAACACCCCGTGCTGTCACTCAACACGGCATGGACTTCACGTCAACCGCTATGGCAGACAGGCTCCATGCAAAACATCTATGCGGCAGATGGCCTAACTGTATGATTGCGCCCTAATAGATGAGGAGCTGAAGTTTGAAGTCACAGACACGGTGTAGAATTCGAAGCAATACTACACAGGATTTCATTTAACTCCACCGGGAAGCCGCTGAACATATCAATCAGTTCGTGGACTGGTCGGTCAAGCTAAAGTTAGCGACTGTCTACATATACCCGCGCTTCTGGAATTCCATACTTTGAGGATCAAATCCTGAAACAGAATATCTACAAGATACCATCTACCAGGCTCTGAAACTGTGGGTCGTTTGGTCTTGTTTCAGTTTGGTCATCCATGCACGCCTATGCTCACACAAAATCTGATAAAATAAAAAATAAAAAACAATTCAAACTTGAAGCATTTTCATTGGGTAGCGCAATTCGATTGACGAGCTTGTTCATTTCAAAATGACTACACTGTGTTGGTGAAAAACACACTTCCACCACTTTAACACGAACGTCACTCCGGTGTCGATTTCAGTTCTCTTCGTAGGTATGGATTGATATAGCCCGAAGTGTCAAAGCCTGAAGACGGTATCTTTAAGGAATTCTGTCCCAGGATTTGATACTCCAAGTAGAAATTCCAAGACACTCTCCTTGCGCAGCGGTTCAGCATCTTCATTTTATCAAGCCAATTTCTGCGTTCCCTCTTCGAACTTCCCTTGATATATCTGGGGCCCTTCAATGTTCAAAGAACTTATAAATAGACACGAGACGTCACTGACCTCGAAAACATTTGAAATTCGAAATAATGTCGCAGAAGAGCGTTATTGATTGGCTGACCTATAAAGTGGACTAATACAAACACCATATTAGAAGGAATGAAGCCGATACTTGAGGATGATGTCACTCTACTCACAATCGATGTGCAGGTTCTGATTGGTTCGTCGAACGTTCGTTGGTGAAATTTGCACATTGGATTTTGAACACTGAAAGAGGTCAGATAAATCAAGGCAGGTTCGAAGTGAGAACGTAGAAATTGGCTGGATAAAATGAAGATGTGGTTCAGTTGCATATACTTATCCATCCCCGCCAAAACATGTCACCTGAAAGTGACCACCCTTACTCATGGGACAGAGTGGTCACCCAAAAGTACTCCTATAGGTGGTCATCAAAAATTTGTTGTGAGTGACCACCAAACTGGCCGGTAGAAAATGAAACTGGCTTTCTGATTGGATAGTCACGCCGGCGTTACTTTTGTGTGATCACCCATAAATAATTACGGGTGGCCAACCACCTAAGTAATTAAGGGTGACCACACGCTTAAAACTAAAGTGTTGAAACTTACTCTTAAAGTGTTGAAATAACCCTTTAAGTGTGTCCACAGGGGCAACACTTAAAGAGCAGTCCCTGTGGACACACTTAAAGGGTTATTTCAACACTTTACGAGTAAGTTTCAACACTTTAGTTTTAAGCGTGCACTTTCAGGTGACCTGTTTTGGCGTGAATGGCCAACTACACATACACTCACTCTCACCACAGCCCATGCTCCGTTTTACAGACTCACTCCACCTCAACCCTGCCCATAATGGCGCAAGATGACCTTTACGACGTATAGGGGAAAACCATTTTAAACTGATTAAGTTTATGTGAAATTCACCCAAGTTGAGTTATAGTGGCGAGTGATTATCACTCAAACTTTAGTGATGTATTAACTCAAGTCCATTAAAATTCCGATTTAAATATGCCAATGAATTTAATTGGTCAGAATTTCCATTGTCTTGAAGGGCAAGTAGCGTTAAGTTCTGTTATTTGAAAAACTAACCGACAAAATCTTGTCATTCAAAACTTTTGTTTTTTCTCTGTCAGAAGCATTGTCAGTCTGACCATATATTTTGCGACACAGACTAACGTGACCGATCATATATATGGTCAAATATATCCAACTTTACCATGACAAATGTGGTCGAAGCGACCACGAAACAGATGGTCAGGCGGGATATTTGACCATATAAAATATGGTCGGTCACGTCTCTACCATAAAATATATGGTCAGCGTGACCACATCCTTCTATAGCCGTATTGTATCGGGTGAAGACCGACACGTAACATCTTTTGAGACTAAAAATATTTATTGGACAAGAAAACAGACTCAAAGGACTACAGTAGTGAAGAAACAGAACTCGCGATGATAAAAGTATGTTGAATCCAGGCGTGTTAAATTGTACTCGAGATTATTCCCCCCAAAAAGAGCCTCATGGTATATCCAATTTAGTTATTCTGGACAGATCTACTTGACCACGAGTGAAAGCACACGAGAGTTTGGTTTTCACCGGGGTCAGTTTCAGTCAAATCAAGATAGTTTACTGGACGAATTTCGAGAAGCCGCTCTTAAATACGCTCCTTAAATCAGCGTTGACGGATGTCGGAAGCAAATTCAAAGTGGTAATGCCAAAGAAGGAAGCGGCGCGGATGAAAAGAATCTGGGAGGAGATGAGCGATATTTCTTTTGAAAAATAACGATGAATATAGGAGAATCTGGAAAGCATCTTGTTTAGGATAGAATACAAAAGTATCGTCAATTAACTCATTTACTGGAAGGCTCTACAAGATTCTTGTTGAGCCTACACTGCGAAAAATATTGTGTTGTTTTAACACAATTTTGTGGTAAAATGGCCTCAACACAAAATGTTTTGTGTTAAAATCAATATGGTTTTGTGTTAAACTTAATATATCAACACAAAATTGTGTTGAGTTCAATACAAATTAATGTTGATTCTTACACAATTTGTGTTATTTTCAACACAATTCTGGTGCTAAAATGGCTTCAACACAATTTTTGTCGCAGTGTACCATGCACTGATGTGATGTAATAGTTTCCATGGTATACTGTCGGAAGGATTGAGTCAAATTGACCAAATAGTTTTGGGTATAGACGTGACGGACCCAAAGAGTTTGGGTTAAATTCTATTTTGACCCAAACATTTTGGGTCCTTTTGACCCAAGTATTTTGGGTACGTCACTTCTATACCCGAGAATTCTGGCAGTCTAATTCATTTGAGTTCCCTCCAGGCAACCCATAAAAAATCGTTCGCTATAAAATCACATAACTGCCTTTGTGTTTTTCTCGTTTTTTTCTATTTTTTTATTTATTTTTTTCGCAAAATGTGGTAAATAATAAATGAAAGGAACTATTGTCAAATTGCTGTCCTCAGACTTGGCTATTGTATGCATTGTCTCGTGATCCTTACGTGAAGTATGAACCCAAAACATGGCCCAGCCAAGCCTACAGATGCCCCTAAGTTGTTCCCTCCCTGATTCAGGGCCCGGGCTTAACGTTCGACATAACTATCATGGTGACATATACCTTCAAAATACGGCACCATGAAGGTTTAGTCATGCATAAGCTACGCACGATTTGTACGACGGCCCCAGACCGACTTCTTCTCGCCTCCTTGGCCACTGGATGCGCTTTGCACAGGCCGACGCTCAATAGCCAATGCAATGTGTTTTTTGAATGACTTTCGGCTGTATGCTTTGTTTATCGTACTACAGCAACCAACATACTGGGTGCTGAAATGTGGGCGTGGTTTGAGCTTGATCACGTGTATATAATTAGTCAAATCGTTGTCGTATGATTGGATAACACAGATAAAGCGCCTCTACTGTCCAAGAGGGCAAATCTGCCGGTCTGAATCAGCGAGGAAACAATCAGGACCGACGCTGATTTAATGAGTGTACTCTTATATTGATAAAGTTTAATTCTGAGCACACGTTTTACCTTCATCTCAACAGTTAGTTTGTGAGACGGAACACGAAACACCACTCGGCCCCTACTTGACTTTCGGAATTCAGACCAAGATTGCTGGGGGAACTGTAGACATTCCCATCTGTGTATATTTGTACATGTATATTTGATAACGGTTAGGTGAGACGCGAATCATGATGATTAAAACTTACAGGATAACGCCTCGTAAAATAGGCTGTAAGTATTTGCAGATGACTCGCAATTCGGACTGGGGTTGTGTTGATTTATGTTGCTATAATTTTTGTAATCGTCTGTGTTTGTTTGCATGTCCGGTCATGGTTTTGATAGAAATGTAATGAAACTTCACCAGAACAGTATCGGGGTAACCTAACGAGATAGAAATATCCGAAAAGGAGCATCCGACGCTCAATTTGGGGGCCGAATTGTTTTGGACAGAGAAAGTGTACATCATATTTCTCAACATTGGTGAATCTGGAATACTATATTGTTGAAAAAGTCGATAACTCAGTGTGAGGGGGCCCAAAAATTCACCAAACGCAGTAGAAAATATATGGAAGCGAATTTACCGAAAACACGGAGATTTAGAGTATAAAGCTTCAACAATGCGCGCGTGAACATTCACACACACGTAATACAGAATGCCAGGTTGAAACCACAGGCCCACAAAACAAGAGTTTTAGGGGGGTGTGGGCGGTGGTATTAGGGTGAATTGTCGAAATATGGGGTCTCTATATATAACCCCATGCTTTATATAAATCCACAACAAGGTGTGAAACGCACTTTGGGTGAATCGAGAAGTAAACGGTTTACCGCCAAACAAAATACATCCGCATATGCTACAAGTATCACTTTATATATTCCCGTCGTCAAATTAGTAAATTTGTGCAATTTTTTTACCTTTGCCGGGCGATTCAAAATCCAACGTAACTGTCCATTCATCCAGGAACAATGAGGTTATTGCGGGCTTCGTTCTCATTTCTGATTTGTCACTCGCGACAGTTGATCAGTGCGTGACCTCTCTTGCCGGAGGCGTGTCGCGACTGACCAATCAAAATTGATCAAAAGCCCGCCATAATCTCACTGTTCCTGGATGGATGGACAGTTACGTTGGATTTTGAATCGCCCGGCAAAGGTAGAAAATTGCACAAATTTACTAATTTGACGACCAGAATATATAAAGTGATACTTTTAGAATATGCTGATGTATTTTGTTTGGCGGTAAACCGTTTATTTCTCGATTCACTCAAAGTGCGTTTCACACCTTGTTGTGGATTTATATAAAGCATGGGGTTATATATAGAGACCCCATATTTCGACACTTCACCCTAATACCACCGCCCACACCCCCCAACTCTTGTTTTGCGGGCCTGTGGTTGAAACTAAGGTGTATCTCTATACGTATTTACGTATTTGACGCGGTTGTCCATTGATTGATGTCGACTTCGAGCGCTCACTTCAGCTAATCCGTTTCTTTTAAAGGATTTGTTAAATTACCTGGCGAAATCAAATTGTGACTCGTCTGTATGTGGTGATAGACTGTAATTTGCCCAGCAGTGATGTGTGAATAATGCGTTGATTTAGCCTAACACGGTCAATATATCGAGGAGAAAAAAAAAGTTGAAAGCTGATTGTAGTCCGGGTTCGTTTCCTGGCAATTCCAAATATTTCCCCTGTCTCAAATTTCCTCATTATTTTCGACTTTCGGGCAATATGTATAGCTGACTGGCAGCAGCACCTATTAACTTTTCTTTTCCTGTCTGAAATCTATGGAACGGGTCTTTCCCCTTCTTGTGATTTCCTCCTCTGGGATCATTTGGAAATGGCGTTTAAACATCGGAGACCGAAAGGGGAAATTGCCTGTTTTTACCTGACACATGCCAAGAGAGTCAATAGGATATATCGACTTTTCATTCGCAGATATACTGTAGTTTGAATTAAAATTGTAATATCATTCAGGTCATCAGCCCATGCGGACATTAGATTGCAATCCAACAGATATTACTCCCGCACCGAGGTGAACTCTCGTAAAATATCGCGTGGTTTTCAAACGATCGATACCCGTACGGAAATTTCATGATGATGAAAAAGCTGTGATTTCTCCAATAAAAGAAAGTTTATTAGATGACCATGATCTGATCACGCCAGATCTGTTGAATACAGATGAATCGAAATATTTCTAAATTGGTGGCGAACGATTTTGACGGGCTGCCTATAAGCAGCTGCTGTGGAATACTGTTTTAAGCAGGATAAAATGATATACGGTAACGTTATAAGCAGGATATAATGATTTATAGTAACGTTCAAAGCAGAATATAACGATATGTGGTAACGTTATAAGCAGGATATAATCATATGTATAGTAACGTTCTAAACAGGATATAATGATAGATAGTAACGTTATAAGCAGGATATAATGATAAAGATAACGTTATTGGCAGGATATAATGCTTTGTAGTAACATTATAAGCAGGATACATGTATAATGATATATAGTAACGTTCTAAGTATTGTTCTAACATGAGAGTAACGCTGTCTTATTGTTTTGAAAATAGTAACGGTGTGTTAACATTCTGAACAGAACGTAAGCTCCCATCACGTTACGAGAAGAGAGTAACGCGTTGGTAACGTTATGAGCAAAGAGTAATGTTGGGGTGATGCAGGATATAATGTTATATAGTAACGTTATAGGCATATATAATGATATACAATGTCTTGAGCGGAGAGTAACGTTGTCATAACGTTTCGAGGAGAGAGTAAGGCTGCCGTAACGTTCTGAGTAGAGAGTAACGCGTTCGTAATGTTTTGAGAGGAAGGTAACGTTGGTTTAATGTCCTAAGTAGAGAGTAACGCTGCAATAACGTTCTGAGAGGAGAGTAACACTGTCGATCGTAGATTATATGTCGCACTCTGTGGAATTTCTCCAACTACCGGGACCGGTACATGTTGTTGCGGTTTGCAGCAGAGTCGCATACTGTGCAATTGATCTGAATCAGGGAGTACCGGTGACGCTGTATAGTAACGTTCTGACAGAGATCTATGCCGTACAGTCGCGATTCGATCAACGAGTAATTCATGCTTCAATACTGAGTTTTGCAGTATAGATAGCACAACGCTTTAAGCTTGAAGTAATGCCATGGGTTCTGTGCATAGAGTAATGCCGCGGAGTAACGTTCCCGGCAGATAATAACCTTGTTGAGTTGCGTTCGGGGCAAAGAGTAATGCCGCGGAGTAAGATTCCCGGCATAGAGTAACGCTGTTGAGTAGCGTTCTGAGCATAGACATGCGGCGGAGTAAGGTTCCCGGCATAAAGTTGTTGAGTAACCTTCTGA
Organism: Hanleya hanleyi; assembly: GCA_036873755.1. Lineage (NCBI taxonomy): Eukaryota > Metazoa > Mollusca > Polyplacophora > Lepidopleurida > Hanleyidae > Hanleya > Hanleya hanleyi. The sequence continues at coordinate 137,467 of JAVTVY010037548.1, forward strand.
GCATAGAGTAATGCCACAGAGTAAGGTTCCCAGCATGGAGTAACGCTGTTGAGTAGCGTTCTGATCATAGATTGACACCGTGAATTGACGTTCTAGTCATAGGTTAATGCCAAAGAGCAGCATTCTAAAATATCACAATAAGACCGTGGTGCTGCAGAGTAACATTTTGAATGCTGTGGAGTAATGTTCCAAATAGAGATGAAAGCTTCAGCGTATGAGCATAGTGTTTGTATGGTAAGTTACTGAGAAGAGACTGGTACGATTTAAGAGTCGGTGATTCTCGGTAAGCTGTAGACTCAAGATTCTCGTGTTATAACAGCACTCTGGGGACCGTGCTACAGAAAGGGGGCCGAGCTGAAGTGGAATTTACGAGCAATATTTGGTATTAGCTTAACTGTATCACAGAGAATCAACCAAGGAGCTGTTAAAACCAATAACCTGTGGACCTTTAAGAGCCGCGTCAATCTATAAATATCCAGATTGGAGTGGATATCTTACAAGCCTCAAACGTAGTCGGATACCTCGACTGGGTTCAATATCGCGCTGCGGTAAAGTCCGATGGGAATTTATACTGCCCTTGGGGCTATGATTAACTTAGGTATAGATGAACGTTACAATATCACTTTGCCGAAAATGGTCCAATATAAATCTCGCTGGAGCTATACCATTACAAGAAGTAATGGTTGTTCCGTCGGGTCTAACACAAGGCGAGGGAGGGGGTTAATGCCGTTTATCACACTACAATTGGAGGCGGATTATAGTGCTGGAACTAGAATGAGAATTTATGTGAAATTTAATGAAAATGGGGATTTGCGGATTCCATGTTGATTACACGAATTCATGGAAATTATGGCACTATAATTTTCCGATATTAGAATGTAAATGTTCACGCGATGAAAGAGAATCTCAAATGGTCAATTTCATTGCAGGATTATCCCGAATGCTCAACGTACGGCAACAGCCATGTTAAAGAAGTAGTAGTGTGATTTTAATTGTTCGGGTAAACTGAACAGCATGATCACTTGGAACATTTGCCAAAACATTTTCAAGTCGTGAAGTCTTGTATTTCTTATAGGGACCAATATTGTCAGAATCTTCAATTCGGTCTAGTGAACAAGATTAAAATGGGAAATTACTGAGATGACGTCGGATAACGTGACCAAGTGTCCAGGACGTCACATTAGAACCCGTCATAGTGTAATAAAAGTTCTGAGATCGAGTATGACGTTGCAAAGCATCACGCCCGGAATGCAAATGCGCGTTTTGTGACGTCATCTCAGGCACTAGGACCAAGTGTAGGTGCTGTCACGTTTTTCAGAGAATGTCAGAAGTGTGATTTCAATACCCGTGATATTAATAATTGAGGTCACAGAAAAAAGTTCATCATAGATGATCTCAACTACTAAATAACTTTTATCGAAATATGTTATTAGCTGAATATTTTTCAAATGACGCTACTACCTCTTTAAGTTTCAGAGCTCTTTAATAGTCGTTGCATGAATCTAAGCTCTTTTTATCATATTTTGTCATCTCCAGTTCCAATAAATACCATGTAAAGAAAATTACTTGAATCTTCGGCGTGGGAGGGGGGGATCAGCAAAGGAAAACCGGCCCTTCCCTCTGTGGTTTGGAAAGGGTTAAGCTGCTGACCATATTTTGCACAGCTTATCGCTGTTCCGGGCTAATTATCGTCCTGAAATATCGTAAGCCTACTGGTACATTTACGATGGAGTGCTTAATCAAAGCAAACCAAACCAAACATCCGTTCCATTAGCACACTAAGAGCTTTTTGTTCATCGAATTAACATCAGCCAATGGAAAAGAGTCTTATGAATGGCTTAATTAACATCAGCCAATGGAAAAGAGTCTTATGAATGGCTTAATTTTCGGCAGTATTGTTCACCATGACAACCCGAGTATGTTAGTGAAGATTGTTCGGATGACGTATCACGTTGGGCACGTGATAGTTAAGCAACGTTGAGCTCGATCAATACTTGGATAGGTGGCCGGGTGTGATGGCTGGGCTGATAGTGTCCAGGATAATAGGAACTGTGGACACTCTCGATTTCTGGCACATGTAGGCACCGTCGTGATATGACTGAAAAAATGTTGAAAACGACGTTAAATCCTACTCACTGTTTCGGATGACGTACACAATCAGTAAATGTCAACCAGGATGTATAACAATGATCATTCGGTAGCATTATCGGCTTTGACAACACATATGCACCTCTGGAGGCGAAGGGCACGCGTTAGTTCAGATGACGTATTTAATGATCAACCAAATCAATATCTGTATCAGGAATTTGCTAGAAATGTCGGGTTTCCAGTACCATGATTGGATGATAGCCAAATAGCGCCACCTAGTGTCCTATGGCGAGACTGATATTCAGCAGCAAATAACCCCACTGAAGAACAAACGAATATAATATACAGTCCCAGAAGACCCAAAATATCATCATTAGGATGAGTACGGTAAAAAGGAAGGAATCCACCGTTCATCCATATATAGTCGTAACGTTATCCAAGTAAATCTCACATTATAATTCTCTTTCCGCTATTTTAATATAAAATCCAACAAAATAATTAATTTACGGTATTATAATGTTAATCGGACAGGGAAACGAAGCGTATTATTACTGCATTTAATCACGCTTATACGCCCTCAGAAATATTCAGGGAATAGATCAGGCTGCACAGGGACAACTCAATTTCAGGGATTTTACCTGAAATCCAGGGATAATTTCCTGAATTTCAGAAAAATTTACCACTCTGGTTAGTAAGTTCCAGACTCTCAGGTAAGTAAAATCTCCTAAAATTCAGGTAATTTAGCTTTAATTCATTGATGATATACCTGAATTTCAGGAAATTATCCCTGGATTTCAAGTAAAAATCCCTGAAATTGAGTTGTCACTGTGTAGCTTGATCTATTCAGGATTATTCCCTGAATATTTCTGAGAGTGTACTTATTTCAACTTATGCTTCATGTCTATATTCTCACATAATTAGAGCAGATCTTGCCGACTTAACGGGCTATATGTCTTCCTGGCAATTCAGATGATCGAAAAATGCAAGCCTTCAGAATAACAATAAACGAATTTACCGGCATACAGTTTCAGGCATGCTTGAAATGTTTTGCTGTATATAAGAAATCCAAATTCTCTTATTTATTTCTCTATAAGTCCGTTCGCACCAGACCACGCGTATATAGCCAGTAATATGACAGTTTCGGGATACTCTATAATTGAAGAGGGATCATTGGAGATTAAACCAGTAATTGAAAGCTGATAAGCTCCACCAAATTCCAGTGTTCTCGTCTCAACTCGCGATTGTTCACGCGAGAGAATCTGCGATTATCTAGTTCGTGATTTATTGGACACTGCGGTCGCTTTTAGTTCGCTTAATCGATGTCGTGCTTGTTCGACGAGCCCTTAGAATGGCACAAAAATATTGTAATACGATCTGACCTGGGAATTGTGTACCAACCGTCAATAGGTATCTCTAGGTTCTTTAATTGGCAAGAGATTTTATCGGTGTACAAAATTGCCCCATTCAAAATGGCGCTTGCTTCGGCATTGTCCGCTGACACGCCACGGTGCGCTCAATACGCATGTCAACACAATCAATGCCCAACACTTGACAATATACGTAACACGTTATTTAATGCAGCGCCATCTTTATGTCCCAAATAATTTTCACTTTGGATAACTGCGTGCGTTGTCATAGCGACGGGAAACGTCCAGGATGTATATTTCCTGTCTGCGTCTTTTGTTCTTCACTGGCGTAACATTATGCCATAAATTTGTCATCAAAACGGTTGGCCGGCGAAATTAAATATTGTCGTTGCTATAGTGACGGAATTCCATACATCACCGGCGCCAAATTGTATCACGAAATCGCCACATGTGGATGATTTGATGGATACGTAATGTGTACATTACCGCGCACATATCGCACGAGAGCGAAAGTTTATATCATCCAATCACTCAATATTTCGGAAGGTTTTTTTTATATGTCAATTTTCTCCCAGTTCAAAGGGTTCTGAACAATCGACTCCACGACAGACAGCACATATTGATTAATTTAGATGTGGAAATTATGGACTGCGGTAAAGCGATACAATATATTGTATGCACACACACACACATAGCTCTATATGAGAATGTTGCTATGATCGTATAACCAGGGATATGCAGCATTCATTCACTGTCGGAGATTGATGCACTCTGCATGCATGACAATTACCACAAGGGGATTGCAGATTAGTATATCGACATAGTCGGAGGTGAAACGCATCTTTTCTTAAAGGTTATACCAAATGACTCTATACTACTTTGCATTAAAACATACCCAGTAGTGTTCCAAACAACAAATTAGTATTTTTTTTCTTGAAGAATGTCGTCGAAGGGAGTTTTAGGATACGAATAGCACACATGTTGGGGAAACGTACTGGAGCCGTGACCTCTGGTGCATGACGTCACAACCGGATTACGATTGCGTCGTAAACGTCATAGTCTATGACGTCGGGCGTTGTTACGAAAGATTCACCCAACTGTGGGAGTTCTAGCGTGATGTCGCTGACATTTTGACGTCACAACAGGCATTTGAGCAAAATCGTAATCAGGTTGTGACGTCACAGGTCAAGCGGTCACAGCTTTCGCCGTTTTGAAAGGGGCATGAAATTGTCGCACTTTACTGCTGCTATTTCCAACCTTGGGCAGTTTGAAAACATACAAAAATGTAAAACATGTCTATATAATCACCTCTACAATAATTTAGCACAAAAAAGTAGCAGATTTTGAGACCATTTTGTATAACCTTTAAGAAACGTTGTTTTCTTTCCTCCAAGAATTTCTTTCACAGTATGGTCCCTTAATTTCTACATTGCCCAATTAAAGGTATTACTGTTTTACTGTATTGAATCTTTAATATGCCAAGACCAAGGGGTAATAATTGAAATTAAACAAACCACCACAAAGATGCTTTCAGTTGTAGTTTGAAGGTCCGAAGTGATGACCTCTGCTCCTTACTGCATGATGGACATTGAAATGTCCGAGTTGCTACTGGACTTGCGTCAAGGAAAGAGAAACAATGTCCATGGATACCCTTTATTATAACGGTTTCTGTCAGTTATCGCGTTGCTATTCCGGCCTCGCGTTCGATTATGGAACTACGTCATATGCCAAGGCCTTCGCAATGATTTATTAATTACATATTCTAAAAAAAAAAAAAAAAGAAATTCAACACTATTTAGTATACACCGCCTATACCGTAGTATCTTAATACAGGCATGTACTCGCTCTCTATCACAGTTGTGACATTAGCTGGCGACCTGACAACGGCTAATGACACAAATGTCGTAATTGCGACAAATGTGTCATTAGTAGTTGCTACATTTACAACCTGGCTATGATGTATATACTAGTCACTTGTTCCAGCCTATATTATAGGTATATAGTCTGGCTAGGAGACTATGACGTATACGGACATCCCCACGCACTGGGGGTTCTAACGGTTACATCCGACCGGGCAAGCCCCTCAGTGATCGGAGGAGCTTTCACCATTTTTGTTTATGTCACTTCCGGCGGTGTGCGCTCGGGCTGGAATCTTGTCCGAACTTCGGACTTGTGGCTAGGGTAATATGCGAAGTGGTTGCGTTGTTATATACAATACGTAATTCTCGCTGTCACTTGTTCCGCTTTTCTCACTCGGCTGAGAATAAACCGGCCAAGAAATTGTTATTGATTTTTCCCTCCCAACTTTCTCTTCACTATCCCAATGATGAAAAGCCCGAAATTACAAATCACATCCAATCGGACATCAAACCCCGTTTCCACTGAACCTTCAAATTCATCACATGGTCTCGGGAGGTATTTACACTCATTCAAACCACGGATGGACCTGTCCCTTACGGATCCTGAAGGAACGTAGATCCATCCGCTGATCAAATGAGCGCATGGTGTATTAGAGGTGAATTTGCGTATAAAAACTATTATTATATGAGAAGTAACAGAAGATGTATAGAATTCAAATGAAAAAAAGAAACGTTTTAGAGTAATTTGACCCTATCTGCATGGGCTGGGCAATTAGAGGCCCGGCCCTACCCCCTCCGCCCACCTCGCCCTGAATAGTTTTTCTTATTCCTTGAGCTAGGGGATTGAAACTTACCTCAATGTATCTTCGGGACAAGTTCTACCAGAGAGGAAATCCAAGATGGCCACTCTGATGACGTCACAGTGACGTCATATTCGAAAAATACATTCTTTGGCCGAGTTTTTGTCACACCCACATGGCCATCTTGCTGAATTTACTAATAATCCTATGATCAGATAGGTATGCAATTAGTTGATAATGACCACAATCATTTCGGAGATAGTGTATAAGTCTGGTTGGAATCATGCCCCACTCATAAAAGGCCTGGTAGGGTTAATGAGACTGTCTGATACTAGACTGTAGGACTCTCTGTTAAATCAAGATATTAACACACAGTGTCAGCGTACTGTTCCAGCTGTCTCCCCTTCAGTGATTGGTCAGTCGACCCCGCCATTTTAAACTAAGACGAGCATTCTCATTGGATCACTATTTATAGGTGCCACCCCAATCTTCATACACAACCACGTGACTGTCTCAGTTGACCGATGAGGTAGCGCGGCCTCGTTTTCGATTTCAAAATCTGCCGTCTAATTGGGAAAATGTTCTTGTTGCTGCATCAGCCAGTCATTGGCCCTCCGCAGAAGGGTTCAATACAATAGGCCAGTCTGATACCACCTGATACAACATTAGAATGTAACATACATTTTAGCATTGTGCAATGGATTCCATGTCATTTGAGGGACTATATTCCTCTGAATATTCCCGAGAAGTTACAAATACATACACTCGTGGTGAACACTCAAGATCTCTTTGAGTGGGGCATTGGGCGAACCCTCAAGATGCGTTGAAACCCTCTAAAGAACGTACAATGAAAAATGTTCCCGAAACACTTGCTGTGACCAGAAGGTTATTTGAAGAACATTTAACTTCAAGGGTTCCCTCATTGCCTCACTTAAATAACCTTTTTTCTCAACCTACGCAAACCTGTTATCGATGAAGACATCAAACTGTTTCATCTGTTCACGCCTCAAACACAGATTTGCCGGTGTTCGAATTTGTCGTAAACTACCGTAAATTAGATTTAAATACGATTAGAAAGACTGGAACATTTACTGAAAAACACAGCCTTGACGATGACAAACTTTATCGCACCTCCGAGGGCTTATAATGTACAGTGTAAATGAGAAGTAGGCCCCTATACAATTGCTTTTTCCAATATAGAGACACAGAACTTTTATGGTTCCACGAGGATCGAATAACCTCGTGTTTTCTCGCGGGATTAATTCTTAACGGCTTCAACACAAGTTCTTTCAAAATCGCGATTGCAAGATTGTAATTTTATCCCACAATTTTGCAAGCTTTTATATGTTCAGATATTGCGGCCAGATCTTATCATTTTGCGTTCTGCAATTTGATATATTTTGCTTTCAAACTTCGGACCGAGGTTACGTTCTAAGCTGAGCAGACGACACTATGAAAACAAAAGGAGGGCCACAGCAGATATTACGACTTTCTGGCTTTTGTAGTTTCTGCCTTTTCAGGCAGTACAGAAGAAAGAATCAACTAGAGACGTGAAAAACTAATCTTCCCGGTCGGTCGAATGGCTGAGAAAGGAATGACAGGTTTGCTTGAGAAAGAAGACAAGCATAGCAATGGGACTAGTTCGATACCGGCTCTTACGCCAGTCTTTTGTGTGCCCGGATGATGGCAAGGTTGAGGTCAAAAATTGATCGGGAAACCGAAGCGGAAGGATGTCATTCCCGCCACACAAACGGTGAATCATAAACTCTTTTTTCACTGACATGGTGTAAAACATCGACCTGATCTATCTTAGCACATTCGACTGGGTAGATATTTGAATGATCTACTTGTAACTCTCCTCAAGGCATTTTTGTTCCCTCGCTACGAGTCAGTTTTGTTTTGGCATTACCAGTAATTGATTATAGTAAAAATTAGATAAATTTTGTCGTGGAACGGTAATTTTCAACAAGCAATGTATCTATCACAAGACTCGCAAAATGGACTCGCAAAACGGTATAGAAATAGCTGTCAAAAGTAGATTCAAAATTTACTCGCACAAGAACTTGTCTTCGTCAGAGAAGCCTCGTTTTCATTGAAGGAACCTCGAACCACATGTTCAGTGGAGGAACCTCATTTTCACTGGAGAAGCCTCGTCGTCATTGTGAAGTGTGGGAACCTCGTTTTCATTATACATACATCGTCTTCTCTCAACCTATACGGCGGCGATAATGTTGGTATGGCGATGAGCGATGCCTGTGGACATGATATCGATGATTGTTGGCGATGACTGTATAAGCTCAGCTTTATTTACTACTATATAACTAGTGGAGAAAAAAGACAGCTATGAGCCAAATAATGATGATTAGGATCATGATCAGGGTGGAGAGGGATCTCCGGAAGTGACATCATCGCCGGAAGTGACATCATTACCAGAAGAGATGTAAGCACCAGAAATGACGTAACACAAAATCAGGGTGCAGGTCAAGGATCGTGATCATGATGGAATCAGTTAGACAATATCAGGTCTAAGATAAGAAATCATGATCAGGGTGCAGGTTCGGGAGTAAAGTCGGTTCAGGTTCAAGGATTTGACCAATCAGAATTCTTTATACAACCACCGTGTTTGATGACGTAGATATAATTTGTAAAGAATTGTCAATCATGTTTGTTCAAATTAAAAAATTAATATCCTATCAATTTTCCCAATCGTATATGTCGCTATGTACGAATATCCAAGTGGGGCAGCAGATAGGATTTAATTTTAATGGGGCAAGCATTAAAGTACCACATATATTTAGTTTCACTACATGTCATAGTACCTTCCGGAAATGTTGCTATATGTCATGTTTAATGGACTCGCGAAATTCATTAATTATTGGAATTTTTGATGGATTTATTATTTAGTCACCGCATTTACAGGACTTACATTTCAGCAGAATTGTGACCTACCGATTTACCGTATACTGGATCAGTGTCTAACCGAACAGTTCGGTTACGACGCACGTGACCGCAGACAAACCCTATCGGTTTTGAATGCCTATACCCTTTCCTACACACACTCCGAGCAGGTTTTTGTGTTGAAGAGGCAATTAATTCTCAAAAGCTCACGGAAAAACGCATTTATTTACACAAGGGGACGTGCTTGTATACTTTGAACTATACCAGACGGAGATAGTGTCTTATACACCAGCACAGGCAAAGTGGCGAGCAAATATTCGAGCAAATATAAGGGCTTATAGCGCCTTGTATACCACTGAAAAAAGGTGTTTAAAGGGTTATGTCTCTTCGCGCTTTTGGCCTAAGAAAATATCTGAGTTTGTAATATATACTTAATATCTTCTTCAACTGGTGTTTATCCCGTTAGCACGTTCACACTATAATGTAAACACCGGAGAATTCACCTCTGTAAGAATGGTCCAGAGCGCGGTATAGTGGTAGCTTTTCTCCGCATAATTATATCGTCCAAGCCGCCTTGTCGTTCATATAGTACTGCGATGTATACACAGCATTCCCCCTCCGTAGTTGTTGAGAATGGGTATAAATTCAATTTTCAAGGAGACCGTGTAGGCTATAAGAAAAACCTTTGGCGAGGGAGAATCAGTGATGTCGTCGTGTCCGTCGATAAGTAACAGAACTTTTTAGTTACCAGTTCGTATGGCAAGCCAAAGTGCTTTTTATTCCGAATTTCCGATATCGGAAATTGCAATTCCCGATATCGGAAATAGAATTTCCGATATCGGAAATTCAGTGACAATTTTCGATATCGGAAATTCAATTTCCGATATCGGGAATTCAATTTCCGATATCGGGAATTCAATTTCCGATATCGGGAATTCAATTTCCGTTATCGGAAATAGAATTTCCCATATCGGAAATTGTCACCGAATTTCCGATATCGGAAATGAAAGCCTGAAAGCTTTACAAAACCTAGGGGTGCATTCCACACCTAAATCTGAATCTGAATCTGAATCTGAAACCTAAATGATGTGCGGCTAAAAACAGGCATGGGTTCGGATCTTCGACCATAAATAGATGTAAAATCTTTAACAAAAACCTTGTAAACGTATATATTTTCTAAATGGGCACACTCGTGCCATTATTTCAGGGGACTTGTGAGCTATTGAAATTGAAAAGGAAAGACGTGCAATCCTCCTTAGCCCTTCTTCAACTTTTCTGAAAAACATGAAATGATTTTCTTTTTATGTATGTTAAAGTGTTTCTCGTCCAAAGGACAATTTAATATGGCGAAAAAATAGGGGGTCGACCTACTCGTTTTTTGTTAAATTTTATCGCCATAGAGGAATCATGATTTTCGCTTCCAGAAAAAGTGCGGATTTTGGTCCTCCAGATATTCAATTCCGGACACGATTAACTCTAGTGGCGAGTGGGTGCGATCAACAAGCAAATGTTATATCCTCGTTTGGAGAAATGGTTACGTCCAGCAGGGTGATACTATAGATATCAGTTAGTAGAAAGGTAAGAAGAATTACCTTGCTGTCAAAATCGGGCGATCTTCCTTATTAAAAAATTATGGAGGGACCACATTGTACGAAACCGTGGCAAGTGTGGAGTGCACCCTAGAGTTGCAATTCCCGATATCGGAAATTCAATTTCAATTTCCGATATCGGGAATTGCATTTCCGATATCGGAAATTCAATTTCCGATATCGGGAAATGAATTTCCGATATCGGGAATTCAATTTCCGATATCGGGAATTCAATTTCCGATATCGGGAATTGTCTCCGAATTTCCGATATCGGAAATTGCAATTCCCGATATCGGAAATTCAATTTCCGATATCGAAAATTCTAATTTCCGATATCGGGAATTGCAATTTCCGTTATCGGAAATTGAATTTCCGATATCGAGAATTCAATTTTCGATATCGGAAATTGAAGGTCATGAATTTCCGATATCGGAAATTTTAATTCCGATATCGGGAATTCAATTCCCGATATCGGAATTTCTCGAATAAAAAGCACTTTGGCTTGCCATAAGTTCGGAGCTCCAACCAGTCAGAAGCACCTGTCAGCTTTTTACCTCACGAGCTGGCCAAGCGAAAATTTTAGTCACATCTCTACAAAATTGAAAATATAAAGAACATCGACCTCGTCGAACAGAAAGACTCTTTGATCACGGCGCTGGTGATGTTAGCTGTCATAACAAAATTCAGACTTGTCGGCTATCCACAACTAGATTGGCAATAGATATCTCTATGCAAATGACTCCGAGAAGAGTCATACTGGTATTTCCTTTAATATATCGTGCGGAAAATTATTGGAGTGGTGTACAAACATTAGCTTCTCTCGATGACCGCTGACAAGCCCTTTAAATTTCTGTTCAACATCCGGGTTATCAAGGGTTCAAGCGCGGACTCTCACAGAATCATAATGGCGACCTTTGTGCGGAGATGTCTACAGGCTCGACTCGTGCTTTAACTAGGTGTACCTCTTATTTCTTATTTCTTTGTTCGCACACTAAAATGCATTAAGATTCATTGGTATGGGATTGATCGTGAGTGGAAGATATCGGAAAACTGCCATAATCTGAGGCGTTTTGGATCGGTGAAGATAACGAGGTCCGCAGCAAACTATAGTCAACGCACATGATTGGATTAGAAATAAAGTTGCTCAAAGCCTTCGATATTTGACCCCGGGCATTCTGTAATTCTCTCATTCCAACAAGTGTCAATGTCAATTTCCAAATGTATATTGATTGCCTTCGACTAAGACTTCTGACTTTATTCAGTTTACGTTCATAGTCTTAATCGCTAGAAACTGTTACCAATTCTCAGCAAAAACTGGTAAACTTTGGTAATGTATCTCTAGAGCGCTCGGCACGATGAAGAAATATTCAATATTTATCATGGCTGCAATTTAGAAGAAATATTCAATATTTAGCATTTGTGCTAATTATACAATATATTTTCTTTCGGGAGAGGCAGTCCGACAATTTGCGTTTGCGAGTTACCATAAATATTGAATATTTCTTCTGGCTGCAATTTAGAAAAAATATTCCATATTTAGCATTTGTGCTAATTATACAATATATTTTGTTTGGGAACAAGCAAGTAATCCTAGAAGTTATCTTCAAAGTAGCACACTCCTTTCTAGATATCACTGATTTTAGAAATTATTTGCGAAGTAGCAGATCTGCTAAATAGCATGGGAGACAATAATAACAATTTCTGCACCTTAATGGCATAATGATAATCTGAATATATAGGCCTAGCTTCTTTTTACAGTTGTCCTAACCTGTTCAACGTAGATGTTACAGCGATTGTGTTAGATTTGCTCTTGAATTTCCGTTAAATCTGAACAATAATTATCTCATTATTTCGCATAATGTTACGCCTGTCTTCCTTTCTCACTTTTCTTAAAATGTCACTTGGTCTCATCATCCAAGATAAATATCTCACTGAAGCTTGACATATAGTGTCATGGTCTAATTAAATTGTTGTTGTTTTATTTATAAAGCTTCAACCGCTTACTATGGTGGGTCTTTGTGGCCATTGCTTATTCAATTGCACAAACATATGGTTATCTTCCGAGGGCGTAACGCACAGATAAATTTTTGAGAACAACGATGCATGACGGGATATATTCCAGTTTTAAAGCACTGATTGGTCAATTCAAATTTTCAAAGAGAAATTCGGCATTTCCATTGGTCTGAGGTGAATGTCAAAAGAAAATCTAACCAATCATATGGAGTTTTTGTGAAGGTTCATTATGTTGCGTTCCTGTATGATCTCGACAAATTTAATATTGGAGATAGGCGTCCAGTGAAATATCTTCGCCTACACTGAAGAAGCCTCGTTTTCATAAGAGAAACTTCGTCTGCAGTGAATGAAGCAACTTCGCCTTTATTGGGGGAACTTTGTCTTCAATGGAAAATCGTTGTCTTCAATAGAGGAACCTCCTCTTCAGCGCTGAAATCCCGTCATCATTAGAGAAGCCTCGTCCTCACTGTGGTAACCTCGTCTTCACTGAATCAACCACGTATTTAGTGGAGTAACCACGTATTTGGTGGAGTAACCTCATCTTCAGTGGAGCAGCCTCGCGTTTATTTGAGTGGAGCAATCTTGTTTTCAGTCTTTGTAGGAGAAACCGCGTCTTCATTGAGAAACTTCCACTTCGGCTAAGGACCCGCATCTTCATTGGATAAGCCTCGTGTGCTCTGAAAGAACCTCGTCTTCATTGGAGGAGCCTCATCTGCTCTGAATGAACCTCGTCTTCATTGGAGGAGCCTCGTCTGCTCTGAATGAACCTCGTCTTCATTGGAGGAGCCTCGTCTGCTCTGAATGAACCTCGTCTTCATTGGAGGAGCCTCGTCTGCTCTGAATGAACCTCGTCTTCATTGGAGGAGCCTCGTCTGCTCTGAAAGAACCTCGTCTTCATTGGAGGAGCCTCATCTTCAACGGCTAAGCCGCGTCTTCAATGGAGGAATCTGGTATTTAATGCAGAACCATTTCTCCAGCGAAGGAACTTTGTCTTCATTGGAGTTACTTCATCAGAGCACCTCGTCTTCATTGGAGCAGTTACGTCTTCAGTCGAGAAGCTGCGTCATCATTATAACCTCATAAGCCTAGTCTTCAGCGGTGAAATCTCGTCCTCACTGGAAAAGCATCGTCTTCAATAGAAGAATTCCCATGATGATTAGAGGAACCTTGTCTTCATCGGAGAAACCTTGTTTTCATTAGAGGAACCGTATATCCTCATTTCTTGTGGAGAAGACACCCTGTATAACAAGTACCTTTGTCTTCGTCGAAGAGGCCCGTCTTCAATAACGGAACCTTGTCTTCCCAAGAGAAGCCTCGTCAGAGAAACCTCCTATTTTTCACAGGAACTTGGTCTTTATTGGAGAAACCTCGTCTTTATGAAGAAACCTGGAGAAACCCCGTATTCAGTGACGGGACCAGTCTTTATTGGAGAGATCTTGTCTTGAGTGGATGAATCTCGACTTGAGTGGAGGAACCCGGTCTTCTGTGAAGGAACATTGTCTTGAGTGGAGGAAGTTCGTTTTGAGTGGAAGAACCTCGTCTTCATTAGAGAAGCCTTGTTTTCATTGGAATAACCTCGTCTTCATTCGAGTAACCTCGTCTTCATTGGAGTAACCTCGTGTTCATTGGAGTAACCTCGTCTTCATAGGAGTAACCTTTCGATTGGAGTAACCTCGTGTTCAAGGGAGTATTATTAGAGTAACCTCGTCTTCACTGAAGTAACCTTGTTTTCATTGGAGTAACCTCGTCTTCATTGGACTAACCACGTGTTCAATGGGGGTAACATCGTGTTCAATGGAGTAACCTCGTCTTCATAGGAGTAACCTCCTTTTGATTGGAGTAACCTCGTCTTCATTGGAGTAACCTCGTCTTCATTGGCGTAACCTCGTCTTCATTGGAGTAACCTCGTCTTCATTGGAGTAGCCTCGTCTTCATTGGAGTAACCTCATATTCTTTAGAGAGGCATCGTTGCGGGATCTCGTCTCCGTTGGAGGAACCCCGTCTTCAATGAGGAAAATAAACTCGTCTTTATTGGAGAAGTCTCGTAATTTGGTTCTGACTGCAACGAGACAGCGGGAGAATGGCTCAAATTTGTCACCGTACTTTATTCGTTACACCCATTTAATATTTTCTAATAACTTCCAGACAAATTTTTCTCACTGCCATAATATAAAGTTGTGATAAAGCACATTTATATGTAAATGTCCGAAGATAAATTATAAATCCTGGGTCGATTGTTCTAAAAACTCTTCACGCGACCTCTCGCTGTCCACGGTCTAGGGGATAAAAGGTAATACGAGACATACATTGTATTTTATCAGTCTTTACAGGTAGCGCCTATTATGACTTTCATTATGCATATACGTCCCCTGAGGCTGTACTTAGAATTCCATCTACTTCCCATTAGAACGGTACGGAGTCATTTGAGGCCCCCAAGTCATCCACGCGGGCGACCCAGTCTCTGCAAAATGATATATTATGGCCGTGGATATAGCATCTCTCGATTCGCATAGCCAGTTGCATAAAACAGTTCACACAAATACAAGCAAAAGCAAAAGAAGCCTGTTCAAAATGTACATCTTTCACCATTAGATTCGGCTGACTGAGCTGAGGCTCAACCTCAGAGTATGAATTATCTCCCCTTGCCACAATATCAAACCCTGCTCTCGGCCACTTATCATTTGCGTACACTTCGCCATCCATAAGATGGCTTGCGAATCGTGTGTCTCCATTATCGCGGAGCGATATCCGGTACTTTACCGTATTCTGTTCGGCCTTCATCCGGCGGAGAACAGACTCGAAAAATCTTATAAATTACAGGTTTTCATACCACTTCGGAAACGGATATTGCCTGGGCTTACAAAATATATAGGTATGAATAACTTTCATATCATCCAAGAGGTGTGGTAGATCTGTAATTTTGAACAAGTAGGACATCACATGACTCGAAACTGGCGGGTTACGTTAGGGGAACGTCGGTAAACTTTAGCTGATTGGCTGACGAAGTCACGTGGCATTTATTTCTGGAAATTCCCTCTTGTAATTGCCGAAAGTAGGCTGAAAATGGATACACACGATCCCAGGGTCAGTCTTTTCGCGTATAGATGACCCATTCTTCGCACATAGGGGTTTGAGCAAAGCCGTTTAACTTTTAGCGGAGAATAAACTTTAGAGGTTTGTGGTCTCCCTTGTGCAAATACAATGCACCGCGGTATGCAAGCCAGATATGGCCCTCTCGCTACCCCGCTCTCTCGCTTTCATTTTGATATGGCGATATATCGAGTTTGGCAGAGAATAATATTGTGAGAGAACGATGGAGCGAAGTGACGAAGCGAGATTGCGAGGGAGCGAAGTAGCGAAGCATGCAAGACAACGAGAGTAGATAGCAAGGGATCGGAGAACCGAGCAAGCAAGGCAAGGAGAGTAGATAGCGAGTCAGCCAGGTAAAGCCCATCTCACACTACGAGCATTTACGTTCATAAAGTTAGACAGCGGTTCGCAGTTCATTACTCGGGACCAGTCATTCAGCGGCTCATAACAGCGGCCCTAGCAGCGCCCCGCTGGCCTCAGATTTGGGATATGAATATGCAAAGATATAGAGCATGACATTGTCTCTTGCTATACAGAGTTTGGAGTTCAAAGTACTCATAATAAAAAAATACAGATTTCCATATCTGAGGAAATAATTGCTGGTCTCCTCGAATAATGAACTGCGAACTGCGAACCGCGGTCTAACTTTATGAATGTCGAACATTTTGTTGTATTAGAACAAAAACACTGTTCAGAACATGTTTTGTCTGCAGTGTGAGGTGCCCAGAAACACGAACATTCTGTTCGTGAAATCAAACATGTTTGATTTTCGGAACATGTTTTCGTCCTCAAAACAGTTTTTGTCTTCAGTGTGTGGTGATCGAGAACATGTGTCCGACCATTTACCAACAGTTATCCAATCAACTGGCAGCTGTCGGTCATGTGATGAAGCCGCTCTCACATGACACAACAAAATGGCAGAATGTTCGTGTTTCTGGGCACCTCACACTGCAGACAAAACAAAACAGTGTTTTGTTCTAATACGACAAAATGTTCGTAGTGTGAGTTGGGCTTAACTATACATTGCGAGAGTGAATAGTCTCATTATTTGGCTTCCTCGCTCTCTCCCTCGAGAGGGAGAAAAAACGAAGTGAACAGCAATAAACGAACCCATGAAACGTCAAGCTTCCATCCTATCGAAGCATATACCCAAATTATCGACAATACTGGGCATTATTAACAACAACAACAAAATACTGGCCATCAAGTTGCCAGAAATGGGCTTTCCTGCAGTACGTTTTGTACGGTCGATGTACAAATCTAATCTCGTTCTCCGTAGATGATTTGGGGGCTCCAAATGATATGTACAGTGTGTACGAAGCTTGACTGACAACTCTTGATACAGGTTTGCTGATTCCGTATGAATATTTAATTGCATATGGCGTGTACAGCCCCGGGGATACGGTCGGGAACTACGCGAGTGTAAAGTCCTCTGTTCATGGATATAATGTAATAGATACAGATGAAAAAAAAAATGTCAAGATTATGGGAGATTTTTCGAGGACCTGGAACCTGGTGACTGCAGTGTAAGGCCATTGTCACTTGTTTGGTCGTTTAGCATGACCAGTCCTCACTACATTTTCAGGGCAAATAATTAAAATAGATGAGGGATTTACATTTCCATGCGTAAAACTTACTCATTTTCTTCATATTCGTATACAATTGGTTTGCAATTTAATAATTAATAATAAACAATTATAGCATCTAGCATAAAGCAAAAATAAGGTCATGTTAAACAACCAATCAAGTGACAATGGCCTAAGACTACATATTATAGCAACGACAAATATTTCTTCTAGGAAACTGAACTTGGTTCCAATTATATTATAAGTCCCTCGAAGGTCTCTCTGTCCATGTTAATTACTCGTTTAATTTTTAGCTTGTCACATTCACTGGTTAGTTTCGCATTATTTTTTTTATTTTTGTTTTTTTGCAGCACACACCGAACTCTACAAAATGACTACTGGTACCATTACACTGTGATATTGATAATACATCACGCTTGAAATAACTTTGCAATTCTCTCCATATTAAACTTCATAATGGCTGTTTCATGTTCCAGAGCTCAATTACATAGGGCGAGATCACAATGTGTTCGTGTTCAAGCGGGCAATGGTCATCAAGGCCATATGAAGTAATAACAAGCGGTCAGTGAGTGTATCGCTTATATCCCATGCTCAGTGAAGCTGTCCAATATTAAACCGCACACATAACTACGACCGTTTCCAGCGTTATTGACCTTTGTCCCAGTTAACACATCACATCATCCTGTACAATTCAGTCCCGGTAGAGGAAACAACTATAATGGAGATCCATCTGAAGAGAATTACAAAGTAAGTTTGTAAAGATATTGCAGTAATATTTTAGCATAATGATTTGTCTCAAATTCCTCGGATGATTAAAATGTTATGTGCATACATCGAGATTCGGAAATATATGATAAATTCATCCGCGTTTGTTGAACTACATTCGCAAAATTGCTGGGATACTGAGAGGTAGTTCGCACCGTCGATTTCCGTTCTCAAGTCAGTAAATGTGTTGAACTATACAAGCGTGCGTGAGATATAGCGGCCATTTTGAAAATTACAAATTTCATCGCAGAATCGGTTTTTCACTTTTCTCTTGACAGAGTCGGCCTTTTTTTCACAAAATAGACAAAGTAATTAGGAAGCTTGCAGTCTGACAGTTAATGTTGTTTACCAAAGACTTTGAAAAATGGCACGTGTTGCTTCCTCAATTGGCGCTCAGCATTAAGAGGATAGATAAAGGACAAGCACTATAAATAGGCGGCATTGGAATTCGTTCTATCGCATGTAAGTACACCGTCGTAATATGACCGAATTTTACTCACTCGCTTACTCCTACAGTTCACCGTTCCAAGCCTCGGGCACGAGATTTTAAGATCGGGACAGTGGAGCGGAACGTAGATGAACTTGTTCGAACGCGCAAAATTTTATTATTGTCCTTAGCTGAACTGTGAAATTGAAGAGAAAAGTTCAACAAAATACGATAAGAATTGGCGAGAAGAATTTATTGTGACACAACTCAAGTTTAACGACTTAATTGCTTGGGTGAACATGGCCAAGGGACAGGTTACAAAGAGAGTTGAACACATTATAATTATCTGAATTTATTTTAATGTGTTTTGCTGTTTTGCTTTTTTGGGATATCTGGAGTAAAAGAAAAATAACTTTCGAATTTGACGCCTGAAATT
Organism: Hanleya hanleyi; assembly: GCA_036873755.1. Classification (NCBI taxonomy): domain Eukaryota; kingdom Metazoa; phylum Mollusca; class Polyplacophora; order Lepidopleurida; family Hanleyidae; genus Hanleya; species Hanleya hanleyi. Next base: position 156,385 of record JAVTVY010037548.1, read on the forward strand.
AGTGTTGTTATAGTTTACATTTGCATTCGGAAATCCAAAAAAAAAAACCCAAAAAAAACCCGTTTGTTTTCAACTGATTTGACTTGTACAAGCTAGGAGTAATTGAGGGACATATACATCCGATTCGTATTTCACCCAGGATGAAAAGTGCACGGATCACGTGATGAATAGCGATTCACTTAAACCGGAGGTGTTCAATTCTGTTGGGAGATCGAACAATCTCCACGCTTGTCCAGACATCAACCGTGTTCAGTAAGAGACAACGGAAGTTTGAAAAAAATTTGAACATCGTTTTTAATTGAAATAAAAACGTAAGGATAGAATCAGATATATCGAGTATGTTTGATAAAGAAAATTAGCCTGATAAATGTACGTTTCTGAGATGATATTTTGGTTCTGGGCTACACGAATAATTAAATTCTGGCAGGGGTGACCAGTCTGGCATAATGAGAGACAACACTGTTCGGAGGCTGGACATCATCACAGGCCCGCAAAACAAGAGTTTATATATTCCCGTCGTCAAATTAGTAAATTTGTGCAATTTTTTACCTTTGCCGGGCGATTCAAAATCCAACGTAACTGTCCATCCATCTAGGAACAGTTAGATTATGGCGGGCTTCGTTCTCAATTCTGATTGGTCAGTCGCGACAGCTGATCAGTGCGTGACCTCTCTTGCCGGAGGCGTGTCGCGACTGACCAATCAGAATTGAGAACGAAGCCCGTCATAATCTAACTGTTCCTAGATGGATGGACAGTTACGCTGAATTTTGAATCGCCCGGCAAAGGTAAAAAATTGCACAAATTTACTGATTTGACGACGGGAATATATAAAGTGATATTTGTAGAATATGCTGATGTATTTAAGTCCGTTTCACACCTTGATGTGGATTTATATAAAGCATGGGGTTATATATAGAGATCCCATATTTCGATACCTCACCCTAATATCACCGCCCACACCCCCCAAACGCTTGTTTTGCGGGCCTGTGGACATCATCAATACGCTCCTCCGAGCCTCTAGACTCGTACCTATACGCGCACTCGTGCATCTTCGATGATACGTCCCATTCACCCCTTCTCAATCGTGGACACAGACCGACCAAATTGAAATCTGAGAGTGTCACTACCGGTATCCGTGACATAAACAGTCCTCGAGAGAGAGTTTTTACTGATGTAGGAATATCGTCAATATGACATTAAAACATGATATTCTAACCTTTACTTAACGTTAATTATCTAACGGGGAAAATATGTCACAATGTAGTAACGCCGACTACATTATGTTTACAGAGAAAACCCGATGTCTGCACAAGAAAAACAGCCCTACTAGAAATTCAAAATCCATGTATATGTGGCATTATCTTATATATTACCAAAAAAATATATAAAAAAATAATAGAAAAAAAAATCTTACATTAACGCGCTAGCCAAAATATCAATTTGCTGGCTTATAATAGCGTATACATACATTAATCATACATAGCGAATTTTGACAGAATAAGGCAAATTACTGAAAAGTGTTGGTAACACTGGAATGCTTTTAAGCAAATTACCTATACGTTTTTTTTTCTGACGCTGAAATCCAGCGATGAAAAAAATGAACCCAGTAAACTTTTCAGTTCATACAGCAATTCGGCTTCAGCAATTAATTATTTTTGTCATTCTATAAGCAATTCGATAAAGTTACTAAAAAACAATTGAAATTGTAGTGCACCCATGAACATCAGACATGATCGTTTTACTACAAGAAGACAAACTCTTAGAGGCATTTCAACACAAATCAACTCCTCATGTGTAAATTGTTTATCGCCTCCTGAAAAGCAGTGGACATGAGTGGTAGAGAAATCGCATCTTCCCGCGTATTGACCGTTCACCTTTCCATATTAAATGACGTGATTCCACGCCATGTTGTATGTTTGGGTCACCACGCATGCGCACTTGGACAGAAATACACAATATGCCGTCTACCGTAATATGGGGGAGGTGGGCGTCGCTGTGAAAATGGCTCTCCTACAGCTAATCATCAGCATAGGAAACGTTAGTAAGAACGACAAGCGTGGAGAAGAAGGAGTTAGCTTCCAGAAAATAACTGGAAAGGAACATCACGATGAATATTTATACGATGCGGGTTGTACGAGACGAAGATCAACTAACGGCATGTGTGATTATCAAAGGCAGGCGATATTGATATTGATTGAAGTTGTGGCTATGATGTTGGCCAGCCCTCAACACAAAAAAACTGATGTTGGCCCAACATCATGTTTCTGGCTGTGTAGTTCTATCTGGGATACAGTATGATGAAGGGAGTAGAATTCCCACTGAAATGCATATCTTATGTTATACAAAGCTGTGCAAAGATGTTGGCAAGAGCACAATTTAGTTATTACAACACTGAGCGAAATGCATTCTGAGTTTTTGCAAAAACCAATATGAATAGTACAAATTAGAATAACCTCAGTAGCTTCATACAATGCATGGAGTCACCAATCCCTCTAATATATGATATCCCAGGTTCTATCCACCATCTTGCAGCTTATGCAATTGTCTTGGTTTCATATGAAAACACTGATTATATCTATGTATTTATTGCGACTCCCCTCTGAGAGCCCTTCTTCATTCCGGATTCTCATAGACTAGACGACTGCATAAGATACACAAATAGACTGGCTTAGCTTTCATGGATACCGCTGACGATGTTCAGCCCTTTGAGGGAGATAAAAATCGGGATAAAACCCTTGGGACGCATTGATCTGTGACTAACCTTTCCTCCCCTAATAAAAGTGAACTGTCTCATAATCTACCCCAGGCTCACCCCGAGGTCAGAATGGCCTGACCCAAATTAAAGATGGCGCAAAGAAAAGGTGAAATCCACCGATGATGTGGTTGTAATTTGATTAAAGAGCAATTGCATATTTTAGGTTGAAAGATAGGAGTATCTCGAATCACAGGCGGCGTCGCTGCAAGTTTGTTATACGGGTACTCATTTAAATAGTTACTCCTTCTGTGAAACATTTTTTCTATCATTTTCAGTTTATTTATTTTTAGTTGTTGTTTTCTCCTTGTGTACATGCACATATTCTTTCTCTGTTATAATATTTGTCTCACTGAGGGCCACAGGGTATAGTCTCTGTACTAACTGTATTTTACCCTAGATAAATAAAGTATATTAAATTTGAAGTAAATTTAGCATTTACGTATCAGTGATGTACAGTGCAATACAGACTTCCCATGCCTATTGCTTTTCTTACATAAGAGAGAAAGACATACCATGTGCTGGTTATCCGCCGTTACGCTTGAGTGAGCACAAGATAGTCGACTCATACATTTCCTTGAGCTTATACCGGGCAAATATTACATTTTATTATATCTCATTGGGACAATCATTCTAAAACAATGAGACTGATCCAACGATAGGTTGTGAAATTGGCTGATTCAAGCATATACTGTATAACTGACTGATCCGAAGTGTAAATTCTGGAACTGGTTGATCCAAGTGTAGGTTATGAAACTGGCTGATCCTAATGTAGATTCTGAAACTGGTTGACTCAAGTGCAAATTCTGGAACTGGGTGATTCAAGTGTATATTCTGGAACTGGTTGATCCAAATGTTTGCATTTTCTGGAACTGGTTGATCCAAGTGTAGATTCTGGAACTGGTTGATCCAAGTTTAGATTCTGGAACTGGTTATTCCGATTGTAGATTCTGGAACTCCAAGTGTAGATCATTGGACTGGTTGATTCAGGTTTAGCTTCTGGAACTGATTGATCCAAGTTTAGATTCTGGAACAGGTTGATAGATGTGTAGATTGTGAAACTGGTTGTTCCAAATGTATATTGTGGAACTGGTTATTCCAAATGTAGGTTGTGAAACTGGTTGATCCGAGGTTAAATTCTGGAATGGGTTCAACCAAGTGTGAATTCTGGGACTCGTTGATCCAGGGTTGAATTCTGGAATTGGTTGATCCAACTCTAGAATCCTGGAAATATCTGCGGAAGGTAACATATTCAAATGTACGTTCTGCATGGAGATGGTTAGTCCAAGTGTACCTTCGGAAACTGATTGGTTTAAGCCTACCTTCTAGAATTGTTTGATCAAAATCATTGCACATTCTGGAACTGGTTGATCTAAGTGTAGAGTTTGGAACTGATTCATCCACCTGTTTGCCTATTCTAGGATGGATGGTCCATGCCTACAGTCTGCAACTTGTTGATCCAGGTGGAGATTCTGGAACTTGTTGATCAAGATGTTTGCATATTCTGGAATGGCTGATCCAAGCGTACATTCTCGAACTGGTTGACCCAAGTGTAACTTCTCGAACTGGTTGATCCAAAGTGTATATTCTGTAACTGGCTGATCCAAGTGAAGATTCTGGAGAGGTTGATCCAATGGTAGATTCTGGAACTGGTCGAGTATAGATTACTGAAACAGTCAGCGCAATTGTGAATTTTGGACTGATACATCCAAAAGTAGATTGTAGAATTCTTTGATCCATGGGTAAGCTCTGGAATTTGTTGAACCAAGTGTATATTCTGGAACTGGTCGATCCGGGTGTACACTTTGGATCTGGTTGATCCAAGTGTAGATTCTGGACCTGATCTGGTTGATCCAAGTGTAGATTCTGGAACTGGTTTATGCAAGTGTAGATTATTGAAACAATCAGTCCAATTGTGAATTTTGGACTGGTATATCCAAATGTAGACTGTACAGTTCTTTGATCCATGAGTAAATTCTGGAACTGGTTGATCCAAGTGTAGATTATTGAAATAATCAGTCCTGTTGTAATTTTGGACTGGTATATCCAAATGTAGATTGAAGAATTATTTGATCCATCAGTAAATTCTGGAACTGGTTAATCCAAATGTAAACTTCGGGGGTGGTTGACCAAAAGTGCAAGTTCTTGGAACTGGTTGATTCAGGTTTAGAACCCTGAAAAGTCTGATCAAAGTTGATATCCAAATCTGGGTTCTGGATCTGGTTGATTCAAGTGTAGATTCTGGAATTGGTTGATCGAAATGTTTGCACATTCTGGAATTGGTTGATCCAAGTGTGTATTAGGGAACTGGTTGGTCCAAGTGTAGATTCTGGAACTGGCTAAACCAAGTGAAGATTCTTAAATATTCGATCCAAGTGTTGGCTCTGGAACCGCTTGATCTGAGTATCGATTCCGAAGTGTAGATTCTGGACCTGGTTGACATAAATGTAGATTCTGTAAATGGTTGATCCAAGTGTAGATTCTGTAACTGGTTGATCCAAATGGTATACATTCTGCACCTAGTTGATCTAATTGCTATGCTGGAACCGGTCGATTCAAGTGTGAGTTCCGGAACTACAGACTCCGAAGCTGGCTGATGGAAGTGTAGATTCTGGAACTGGCTGATCCAAGTGTGGATTCTGGAAGAAGTCGGTCCACTAGTGTATCCAAATGTTGATCCTGGAACCGATTTCCATTCCAGAACTGATAAAACAATGTTGGACTGCTTTCCTAAAAAAAAAATCTGGTATCAACCCGATGTTGGGTATTGGTATTATTCTGTCTGATTATAATTAAAAGAATTGGATCATTTATTTTCTGGTTTGATTAATTCAACTAGGCACTGTTGCCCCCAATGATAGAATTCGAAAGTTTGTGTAGGCTATGAATGTAACTCGGAACAACTTCGTTTTCGTATAAGGATACTCTCTGCACTTCGCGAGCATTTTGTAACCCGACTCAGCAAATCTTTCGGATTGTCACGTCCTTAATTGAAAGAATACAGTGTCTCCCAATAAGAGACGAGTTGTACAAGGCTGCTAGGCTTTGAGAATTACACCGGTGAACATATGTACATGGAAAACTGCACGGCCTCCTATATATACGCCGTGTTTACCGTTCGTGATACAAAATGGACGTACATGGGCTTATACAACACACAGACCCAACCAATGGCCTAAAACACGCATTCCGTGAGTTATTGTATACTGAAAAACAGAGGGAAAATGAATGGGTGTATATAACAATGAACCACCTCATATAGTAGGGGCTCTCGAGGTCAAAGTTTACTGGTACTGAGAGAGTACACTGTAAATCCAATGTTTGGGGTTGGAACACTAAAATTGAGGTTCAGTCCACACGTCTCAGCTTAAACATGTTCAGGTTTTAAATACATGGATGTTTAGATTACAAACACATTGATGTTTATGTTATAAACACATATCCGCTTAGGTTATAAACACGTGTTTAAAACATGAACACCAAGATATTTAAACCATAAACACCAACATATTCAAACCCTAAACACAAGTTGTTTAAACTCTAAACACGTTTAAGCTGGAAGATCTGCTCAAATGGAGCCTCAATTTTAGTGTTATAACCCTAAACATTGGATTTAGAGTGTAGGGTATATAACGTACCTATAACTCTGTGTCATTTACCATCAAACACCATTGAGACACGTCGGCATCAATAAGCCATCCAATCGAAAACGTCCGAGGTTGAAAGCTGTCACCATAATCTGCAAACTTGTATTAGTCAAACTAAGTCACGTGCTTTCAATTTGGGATTATTAATTTGTAGTAAGTCAAACCAGACATTGTGGCGATAATAAATAAATAGTCAGTCTGCAAGAACCTTAGGTTTGTTGGTATCACGCCTGGTTTAAAATAGCAGACCTCAATTCTGCGGGGTTCCGGGGGGTGAGGTTGGGGCTCTGTACGTTCATAAAGTTAGACCGCGGTTGCTCTGTAATTCTCTTTGATCGATATAGGCTGACAAAAGCTCATTAGTTTCGCCATCACCGTTTTAACATGCAGTAAACGGGGAATTAAATTCTAGTTTGCATGCACACGAAGAGTGCTGTACCGTCATTAACCGAAACCGTCAACTTGATAGGCCATGTACTACGAGACATCGGCGTACTCAAACATTAAGAGCCTACTCCAATCTCTCCAGTATGAAGTCCGTTAATTGAGAATACGGAAGAAAAATTTAACGCGCAGGTTTAAGCACAGTGCGTTCTATTTGGTGAGTTGATACCGGTAGTCAGTGATCCCTTTTAATTTCTCTCAGTTTACCCCGGTACCTACAATCTCGACAGACAGTGAAATTGAGTGGTTGCGCGTGGCAATGTCATCATGTGACTATGTTTAAGATATGATTAATGCCACGTAGAGTTAACCAAGTTTGAATTAAGTTGTCACGCATAAGTGGACAAGGGGTTAAATTGCTGCTGGTAGCCGTGCAATGATAAGTTAATATACCGGAATGGGTTGATTAATCGAAGCACCGCAATATATCTAGCAATTTCAAATATTTTTGGAATCTTCGCAAACTTTTGGTCCACCAGAATTTATTCAATATAGGATTGTATGTCTTAGCAATCTTTCCCTTAGCAATGTTTCCTGGGTCAATCATGAACCAAAGTTAAAAGAAATACTACCACCGGAAGTTGCTCTCAGTTACCGCTTCACTCATCATCCACCAAATAGCATAGGCTACAAAAATAGTTCAAAGCAATCAATTACTGCCCACATGTGCTAAAAGGCATGCATGTTTTATCTCAGCAGCCATATTACGTTTACATCACGCAAAGTTCCAATTAACTATTTAAGTTCGATTCACTTCTTTATGGGAAATGTCTAAAAGATCCATTGCCAAGAAGTATCATTAGAATTATTGGATCTGCAACCATCTCACTGGGGCAAAATAATATCTCCACCAGTCAGATTTTGGACAGGATTCCCGCCTGAGCAGCACACCGCCGGAAATGACATCCTATATATTAAAATCGATGTTTGCCGAACATTTCGATTGCTTTTCAATGTTGTATCCTCTGTTGACCTAGCGTTAAAAAGAATGATCTAAAGATAATTTTCTCCGTTTATATGGGCGAAGCATATGAAAAGTAGTTCGCTCATGCGCAAAACTGAAGGAATATTTCGGATGGATTCAAACTGAACCGTGTGTGCGTGGGGTTCTCCATATACGTCATAGCAACGTCGTAAAGGTCATCTTCCGCTATTGGGGACAGGGGTGGAGTAAGCCTGTGAAACGGAGCATGCGCTGGAGTTTGAGATGTGTTTGAAGATAACTATATGACCCAATCTCGGTAAACTCAGATATTATATCACGGAATATTCCCCTGATTTCCCATCTGGGTTTACCTAGATTGTATATGACCTTACCAGCTTGCATGAGTTAAAGAGTCACTAAACTGAATTCCACTTTTCAAAAGAAGCAGAAACTATAGGGAATCATCACTGGCTATAAGCTGTAGGATGGCACCCATCAGAGTTTCCATTGTGACATCTTGTTTTCTCGGACTCCTTGTCGTTCAAATACCGGTATACAGTCATCCTCCCAATGTCAGAGTTTGTAGTCTCCTAACTGTCGGTGTGTCTGATGCCATGATAATATATGTAGCAAGCCATGCGAGGATTAAGGTAGAAGGTATTGGCAACACGCGAAAATCAACCCTTACAGAATCGGTGCCGCAGGCATGGTTCTCTTTTATAGGGTTGTGAACTGTATAATAAATTCTGATAGTCTCGTACTACATTTTCCCGTCTCTTATACCAAGACTCTTCCAGGGTACTCATCACAATTTTCAAATGTGATTAGTTAATTTCAAGATATTGCGACTTTTCGTATAGGTTGACAGTAATCTTGTTACAACAACAACAATCACAACAACAACAACAACAGCAACATTGCACAATAAATGGTCCTATTATAAACTCGCGTCAGTGGTATGAGAAGGAGAGATCAACCGTCTTCGTATTTCAAGTATACTGGCAATAATACTAAGGTCCTATATTGCAAGAGAGTTGATTGCTTTAAGCAATCAGGATAAGCTCAAGCTGTGTTTGGCGGATCCGACCTTTGATGCCAAAACCAATTTCATGTGTTTATGTCATTATGTAAGATACAAGAATTCAATTAACATAACCCTTGTACGTTTCCGTACATATATATTCTCTGTTCATCAGGATTTACGAGATGGGTTAATGGACCTTTCGCGATTTAAATTGTAGAAAAAGAGTTTGCCCCGGTGAACCGACCGATGCATTCCAGCGTAAACTTATGATTCGTACGTTGCCTTTTCTTCCTATGCCCACAACATGGGGCATATTTTTAACTATAGATAACTGGTGTGAAAATAGTAAATATGCATCAAATTATCCTACTATTCCAAGGAAGGACCATTATACTTATATTTATGATAATTTTGGCAACTTCAAGTCGAAAATAGTCCAGTTATCGCTGACTAAAATATTCTCCATACTGTAGGTATAGGAAGGGAAGGAAAAGTACGAATCACAATCAACGCCGGGAGTCAACGTGTCAACGCACCCGTTGGTGCACCGGGGCAAACCTTTGTCTAAGAATTAAACCGGGAAGTTCCATTATTTCAGTAGTATAGCATTGTGTATACTAATGGGCTGAAACGTGCCGAGAGGTGAGAGTAATGGTAATGTTACAACACCGTTCGTTAGTTGTGAACTGACAAGCTACATACCAAGGTAGCGTTCTAACATACAGTCGTCCAAGACTCATTCATCTGGTCACTCTGTTTGGTTTCGTGGGATTCGCAACACAGAAACTGGCCCCTTCACAATCTTCTTCAAGCTTCGCAGTGCCACGTCCTTTCTCCGTAAAGCCGTCTCACCTTCTCTCACTTCCTCTTCCTCGCAATATCATTTCCTCCCGTAAATCCACCTCCTCCTCGCCTTAAATCCACGTCATCCTCTCCGTAAATCTACGTCATCCTCTCCGTAACACCACCTACCCCTCTCCGTAACGCCACCTCCTCCTCTCCGTAACGCCACCTCCTCCTCATCTCCGTAAATCTAAGTCCTCCTCTTCGGAATTCTACCTCTACCTCTCCGCAACACCAACTCATCCTCTCCGAAACACCACCTCATCCTCTCCGTAAACCTACCTCCATCTCTCCTCAACATCACCTCCTCCTCTCCATAATACCACCTTTTCCTCTCCTTAACACCACCACCTCCTCTCCGTAACACCACCTCTTCCTCCTCCTCCTCTCCGTTAATCTACGTCCTCCTCTTCGTAATTCTACCCCCACCTCTCCGCAACACAACCTCGTCCTCTCCGTAACGCCACCTCCTCCTTCTTACCGTCTATCTATTTTGGGTATGTCACGTCTATATCCAAAAATTCTGACAGTGTACAGAGCCAGAAAAAAGGTGACGGCACATCACCCTTTAATGGTGATCAGACCTTTGAGAAAGGTGATGACTTGGAGCCATCGCCTATAAATGGTGACGGCCATCACTTTTTAAGGGTGATGACTTTGCCTCATCACCCTTGAAAGGTAATGACCTAAATTTACAATCATTGCTCATCACTCTTCAGAGGTGATGGCCATCATTTTTAAAGGTGATCATAAAATAGGGTGATGGTTCTAACTCATCACCTTTTCGGGGTGATAGTTATCACCCTTTTTTCTGACTGTGTATCTTTCAGCGAATAGATTATTTTCGAATAATCTATTCGCTGAAAGATACCCTGCATTTGTTTGCTCAGCATGGACATTTTGACATCCAATCTAGATATAGCTCTGTGCGTTCGAATAATTGCCAAATGCGGACGACAGTCTCGTGTTACGAATACTACCCCTCTTCACGGTGATCGAATTATTAGAACGCTTACTGCTGATTTAAGTTGATGGCTAGATTTGACTGTTCGAACTATCCCACGTTCTTCACTGAGTAGACATCTGGGAATCTGCTTCTGAATAATTGCTAACGAGGGGCAAAATATTCTCGGTACGGTTTGTCTATAAACACTGCACGTCTCCAGAGTATGCTTGTTCGCAGGGGAGTAAAATATCGGCATAATGACAAAGTGATCTTTAAATTAGCTAATGATATATTGGGTGGCTGGCCATAACGTTACTATTATAACAACTCTCTGGAGCCTGTTTATTCTATTTCCAGAAATATTAGTTTACCGATGTAATTTATGAGGTGCTGGACCAGATAACCAAGGGACTGCTATATTACATTCAGCATACATATATAAGATTACTGTATTTTACACTGGATAATTTTATTATATAGTCTATGCCTAATAATTGACCATACAATTTTGTCCCCAACGGAAATTCATCTCGGCAATACATATTGAGTTGTTTATTTTAGCCAGACACATTCACGGTATAATTGCAATAATTTGGTATTTTTTTGATAAAATGTATCGAATTGTACAATATTATCGTGACAGATCGCGATAAATCTGAGGCGACTTATCAGAATGACTATAGAAAGACTCATACATGCTGTGTGCTGAATATTCGCTAGCAATTTCAGTGCTCCAACAAATACATTTTCACGAAAGCTCTATTTGGGAACGAGAAATAGCGAAAAATACCTCTCTCTCCCATTGTTATATACGGTCACTTCTTTGGGTTTTTTTTTATCACAGTACACTGATCGAATTATTGGATCATCTGATGTCGATTGTTTAGGAACATTCGTATTCTAAGAAGTAAAATAAGTAAATATGAGATCGCTCTCTTTATAATACATTCACTTCTTTTTGTAGCAGAGGATATAATTTCGAGTGATCGAATTATTAGAATGTTTGCTTTCGAATCATTAGGGGCTGTATTATTCTTCAAAGTGAAACTAGTAGTTCAAGTTGCATGGGGACCACCGATATTTTTATGACCACAGGCATTGCTCGTTTTATACATCTGTTAACTGGTATGATGAGCTCTGTTGCGTAGAAAGTGCTACCCTCTGTGTTATGACGAGGTAATTTGCTCCCGGCACGCGCTCTCGCTCAGGCGCTAAACCCACAACGATTACATCTGGGCGGAGTATTTTTCAGCCCCGAAACGAATTTAATGTTCCACTAAACTACCCCAAGTGGCTGAAGTCGGTACAGGCTGGAAAGCAATTTTGTCAGTGGAATTGACAAACTACGCTATATTTAGTGCTCTTTACAATATCGTTAGCATCTAGTTCTTCATAGCGTGACGTATGTGTTAGTATACTTAGAAGCCTTGCCGGCTCTGTTAGTATACAAACGGTTTCGTCTTCTTAAGCAACTACCTCCTCCAGTCTGGGATTATTGTGTAAACTAGAGAGACAGGCGTTGTTACGATCATAATTGAAAACTGTTGACCGCTTCTCCCTTGCAAGAAAGTATCTATACATGGTTTTCCTTTGACATTTTACTCTCAAAAATCTTGGTTCTTCAGCATATTTGGTTATAATCTTGGTTGTTCAGCATATTTGGTTCCAATCTTGGTTGTTCAGCATATTTGATTCTAATCTTGGTTCTTCAACATATTTTGTTCTAAACCGATCCATTCAAAGCTCGTTCCTTCTCATTCACCAAACGCTATATAGACGATCTTCTCGCTGTGGATAATCGCTATATAAATGACGCAGTGAAGGATATATATCCACCTTCACTGGATTTGAAGGAAACTACAGATAGCCCTACAGGCACATCTTATTTAGATCTCTATCTCTATAAAAATGAAGCGGGCATTCTCTCTCGTCGACTTTATGACAAAGAGATGATTACAATTTCGACATCGTAAACTATCCCTTTCTGGATAGTAATATTCCAGTGGGACCTGCATATGGCGTATACATATCTCGCTTAGTAGCATTTGCTAGATCCTGTGTTAAATGTGATGATTTTAATCAACGTCACAAAACATTGTTGCAGAAACTTATAAAACAGGGCTATTCCACCAAGCGCCTCCACTCAAAGTTTCTCAAATTTGGCGATACATATCGCATGCTGATAACAAAATACGAACGTAGCGTGCAAGATCTATGGCGCTACGTTTCGTAACTTGTGTCTAATTCCGCTTAACCCGGGGCTAGGGGCCGTATGAGCCCCATGTACTTCAAGATCCTCATGGTACTCATATGAACAGTCACAATCAAAGCGTGACTGAGGTACATCATTTTTAGATGACGACTCTATAACGAATATTATGGATTAAGAATACTGATCAGCGATACGGATTTGATATTTTGGAACATCATGATGTCTTGCCGGCATCATTGAAAACTGTTGACCGCTTCTCTCTTGCAGGAAACAAGCCTATGTTTATGTATACTTTTGTCTTTTTGAATTTGGTGCTAATACTGTTATATGGAAATGGAATAGGTCTTTGGATTATGGACGCGGATATTCTCTAATGGACGACGGCTGGATTATGAATGACGGACTAGACGCTTGTAATTCAGCATATTTGGTTCTAATCTTGGCTGTTCAGCATATTTGGTTCCAATCTTGGTTCTTCAGCATATTTGGTTCTAATCTTGGTTCTTCAACATATTTTGTTCTAATCCTGGTTCTTCAGCATATTTGGTTCTAATCTTGGTTGTTCAGCATATTTGGTTCTAATCTTTGTTCTTCAGCATATTTTGTTCTAATCCTGGTTCGTCGACATATTTGGTTCTAGTCTTGGTTCTTCAGCATATTTGGTCTTATCCTGGTTCTTCAGCATATTTTGTTCTAATCCTGGTTCTTCAGCATATTTTATTGTAATCCTGGTTCTTCAGCATATTTGGTTCTAATCTTGGTTCTTCAGCATATTTGGCTCTAATCTTGATTCTTCAGCATATTTTGTTTTAATCCTGGTTCTTCAGCATATTTGGTTCTAGTCTTGGTTCTTCAGCATATTTGGTTCTAATCTTGGATGTTCAGCATATTTGGTTCCAATCTTGGTTCTTCAGCATATTTGGTTCTAATCTTTGTTGTTCAGCATATTTGGTTCCAATCTTGGTTCTTCAGCATATTTAGTTCTAATCTTGGTTCTTCAGCATATTTTGTTCTAATTCTGGTTCTTGTGCATATTTGGTTCTAATTTTGGTTCCTCAGCATATTTGGTTCTAATCTTGGTTCTTCAGCATATTTTGTTCTAATCCTGGTTCTTAAGAATATTTTGTTTTAATCCTGGTTCGTCGGCATATTTGGTTCTAATCTTGGTTCTCCAGCATATCTTGTTCTAATCTTGGTTCTTGCCGGCATCATTGAAATGTTGACCGCTTCTCTCTTGCAGGAAACAAGCCTATGTTTATGTATACTATGATTGTCTTTTTGAATTTGGTGCTAATACTGTTATATGGAATAGGTCTTTGGATTATGGACGCGGATATTCTCTAATGAACGACGGCTGAATTATGAATGACAGACTAGACGCTTGTATAGCGTATTCAGCATATTTGGTTCTAATCTTGGTTCTTCAGCATATTTTGCTCTAATCCTGGTTCTTCAGCGTATTTTGTTCTAATCTTGGTTCTTCAGCATATTTGGTTCTAATCTTGGTTGTTCAGCATATTTGGTTCCAATCTTGGTTTCTTCGGTATATTTGATTCAAATCTTGGTTCTCCGGCATATTTTGTTCTAATCTTGGTTCTTAAGAATATTTGGTTCTAATCTAGGTTCTTCAGAATATTTGCTCCCAAGCTTGGTTCTTCAGAATATTTGGATCTACATATTTGAAATGATGCCGAGATCAGATAATATGAGGGTAAGAGTACGGGCAGTAGGGTTAACTGACGAGAGCGGATGATGTCCGGGCAATACCCGCCTCCTCGAAAAAAAAAATGAATTCTAGAGTCCATTTCCCGTGATCTGGAGCATTTTCAAAGGTTTGTTTCAGAGCATTTACATAATTTCCATGCTTCACTGCGTGGAAACTATATTGCAGCAGCAGTTCGATTTGTCGATTTCAAAACCTGGGGGGGAGGGGGCGCAAAGACAGTTCTTCCCAGGCTTACACCGCCCCCCCCCCCCCC